>JAVDBV010001527.1:0-15117 GCA_032619315.1 Piper longum
GGTACAATAGAAAGTTAGAAAGAAGAAAGCCAAAATGTAGCTTAAAAACTCATACAAAATCGTCGGGAACCATTCACGCGGTTTTGCCGGAGTTCCAGCACTTTGGTGCCCGCAAATCGTGCACTTGGGTGCTCACATCCTGACCAGGGGCTTGTTTCCTAAACACGAGAATGCCCGGGCGCTCACCATCCTAGTGCCAGTATTCTGCTCCCTACCTTCCTCTGATCCTTTTTCTTCTTCTTGTCCTCCGGCCATCCTCTCCGACTTTGGCAAGTCTCCAGCGATCCGGTGGTGAATAGGGCTTCACTTGTAACTCAATGTTCCTAGTGAATTTATATTTAAGCCTTATAAAAGGAAGTCAATTTATATGTGCTATCTTCATAGACAAATCAAAGTGTGAACTATTTTTTTTACGTGGAGCCAATGTAAATTATTGAGTCATGAAACAAGAATATGGATCTTCCCAAATCGGTACGGTGAACATAGTAAAAAAGTAAAATAGAGACGTTACAAAAACAACATGAACACCAAAACTGGTAAGTCCATGAAGAGGATTATACCACTATGAGAAAGTTTAAAAGTAAAGTCTCTCAACCTCTTTATCTCTCAAACCTATGGATTAGTATGCCTAATAGCATCTTGATATTTCACAAGACTTGCCTCTCTGATTCTTCCCTTAAGGCCATAATTGATCTTACTTAGAAATTCTCCCTATCTCTCCTACGAAACTTCCCTCTCAGGTACTTGTCCAAATACCATAACTAATTTCACTATGAGATTTATCTATTATCCTACATGACTCATCTCTCTAATATTTCCTCTTTGATCCTTCCTCTAAGACCATAACTAATCTCACTTCAAGATTCTCTTGATATCTCCTACAAGACTCACCTCTTTGGTACTTCATGAAAGACCATGACTTCCTTTCCATTTCTTCCTCGAATTAGGCCATCTAACATCCACCAATTGCACTTTAACCGAAGACGAGTCCGATAATCACCGTCCAAAACCATATCGAGCCTCTTTGCCTAAACTCTCTTGAATAGGATACAATATAAGGATACATGAAGGTTAAATATAAACGAGGGAAGATATGCAAACATTAAATATTCCAATAACTAGATACTTCACTCTAAGCATTAATGTAAAGGCCTCACCCTATCAGTATAAAATAATAAGTTTAGTCATTTTGTCAAAAATAATTAATCAAATTAAAAATCCTAATTACATTTTTATTAATATATTAAATTTTACTGATATAAATATTTGACACCAAAGTAATAATTTTTTAGGAGACGTTAGATCTTAGGAAGGTCGTGAAAAAAAGAGTGCAGAGGATAAGAACAGCTGTTGAGGAGTTTGGTGAAGATCATTGGCGATGAATCATGGAACGTTTGGTGAGGTTCACTGGCCATGAATCATGGAACCACTGAGGTGCTCCTACATCTATTAATACCCCACCATACTCATCATCAAAAGCTTACAATTGCTAGTAAATATAAGATCATCAACATATCAGCAGACAATAAGCATTTTCCCTTTATCTCCAATCTTAACAAAAAGTGTATGCTCATAGGCACACTTAGAAAAACCAACTTTAAGAAAATAAGACTCAATACGACTATACCAAGCTCATGGAGCTTGTTTTAGTCCATAAAGAGCCTTTTTTCAATCTATAAACTTTATGTTCATGTCCAATTTTCACATAATCAGGGGGTTGTTCGATAAATACCTGTTCCTCCAAATACTCATGCAAGAATGCTGATTTGACATCTAGCTGAAATATAGGCCAAGAATTCTGTGCTGCCAATGCAACTACCAACTTGATTGTGTCATGTCTTGCTACTGGAGAAAAGACTTCTGTATAATCAACCCCATATTGCTGCTTGTACCCTTTGGCAACCAAGCGTGCTTTGTGCTTGTCAATTTCACCATTTTCTTTCAACTTTGTTTTGAAGACCCACTTTACACCAATAGTTTGCTACCCATTTGGAAGATCAGAGAGCTGCCAAGTGTCATTCCGTTCAATGACATCAATTACAATATCCATTGCTTATCTCCATGTTTCTTCTTTGACAGCAGCTTCAAACGTGGTAGGATCATAATATGAAAACAGAGCAAAGTGGGTAATTGGATCTTCTGAATTGTCAATTCCAGTTACCTCATAGTCTTGCATCCAAGTTGGCCTTCGTCGAATACGACGAAGAGAATTAATTCCAACAGCTGTTGGTGCTGTTTCAACAGTTGTAGAAGTAGCACTTGATGAGTTTTCAGCCAAGCAAGGTTCTGAAATTTGCTCTTGTCCAGCATCGTCTTCATGAAGGACTTGAGTAGGCTGCTGCCTATTCCAATCCCAAGTATTTTATTCATAAAAACAACATCCCTACTTATCACAATCTTTTTTGTTAGATTAATTAATTTATATGCTTTGGATGTATCACGTACACCAAGAAAGACACATTTTTCAGCTTTGTCATCAAGTTTCTTCCTTTTCTAATCTGGGACATGAGCATATGCAATGCATCCAAAGATTCTGAAGTGATCCACATTTGGTCTTCTCCCACTCCAAGCCTATTTCGGTGTCATGTTTTGAACAGCAAAAGTTGGGCTTCTGTTCGAAACATGAATGCTTCAGTTTACTGCTTCTGGCACTAGAATTGGTAGTGAGAGTTTTCCCATAAACGGGGTGTAGCAATCACTTGAGTGCAGTGATAGCCTCCATACAAAAAGGCTACGAACGGGGTGTGCGAGGCACGGACACTGGAGATGGTAGTGGTAGCCTCTCCACAAAAAGGCTATGGCCGGGGTGTGCGGATCACTACGGATACCTCCTCCGCATTGTTTTAGAGTATAACGGTATCGCTCCACCGCATATTAAAATGAACATAGTGAACTAGTGGAATGCACTTGACTTGTTTTATTTATTATACTACTTAGTATTGTAATCACTAATGTGGAATTGCCTCCGCAAGTGTGCAGATACGAAATTAGATTATTGACAACCAGAGCATGAAGCAAAGATAAAGACATGGACTCCCTTTTTATTTTGTTAAGAAATAAATATGGCATTGGGAAACAGTCTAAGACTATGGGAACCATTATTTCATAACTTGTTTTAATTATGATACTCAGAATTTAGTAGTTTCATTTTGGTAACGCCTAGCCAGCTAGGGGTACAAATAAATAGAAATATGGCGGGTCGTTACATATTGTACCTAGACGTGATTGTTTTGTATCTAGACGTGTTTGGGGCATAAGTTAGGACGCTGATCAGAAGATAGAAGATAGGGTTTCCCTAGAAGTTGAAATAAGAATGAAGGGATATTGTTTTAGCTTTTAATTCGAAGTCTAAAAATACTTCGGTTCAGTTAGGTATTAATCATGATCTTCTTCTTTATTTAAATAATATTATAATTATTCTTCGAAATCAAATTAGTTTTCCTCACTTCACCTAAAATTATACCCGGTGACGATTCTGCCCATTCTATTATTATTATTTTTTACGTCTTTTACAATGTAATATGCTTGGGAGAGACAATTAAATATTAATATCAATTATCTCACTTCTCTACGTGAGATGAGTGATGATAGGGATGGTCCCGACCAATGCGATATGTTGATTGAGATCCCTTATGTTCATGCTTGAGATCCCTTACTTTAGAAACCAAAAATTAATGGTGATGACTATGTGACAAAGGAAGATAGCTTGAGCGGTTAATCATTGCTCTTTTTTAATCGTCGGACGTCGAGGTTAGAAGCAGCTCTCTTAATATTAAAAACAAGAGTCTGTCATGTTTCTTTCACAGTGTTAATCATGGTCTTAAAAAAATTTTAATTTGCAAAATATTTAAAGACGACTCACAAAATACTCAGATGCGACGTACTTACAACTAATCATTCATGACTAATTATTGGGACGATTGACAACAGCGGCATGGGAATGCTCGCATCACTAATTGTTCTTAACCTTGTTTTGATGAGTGATGATAGGGATGGTCCCGACCGGCCGTTAACTGCGTAAGCGATGAGGAGGGGCTGCGACGTCAGTTTGAGGGGCCCACCGACGGGCCAGAATAAGGTTTGCGGCGTTGTCATTACAGATGCGGAATGACAGTCACAGATGTGGACAAGGCCGCCTTCGACATCTCCATCACCCCGTTGCCCGCAAATTTCAACTTTATCTGTAATCAACTGTAAAAGTATAACATGACAATTTGTTTTCTAGAAAAACAAATCATGAAAAGGAACCCGGACGGGTGAACGGTCCCCAAGTAACATGCACAGTGACAAAATTGACTGTCCTTATATACCTCCGGCCCGTTGCCTTTAACCTTCCCATTAATTCCCCGATCATCTTCAAGAGTTTCTACATTCTTGATAGTAATAGATGTAGTAGTACTTGTTGCTGTTCCAATCAAGAAGCAGTTTCAATCACGGCTGAGAAGAGCAAGATCTTGATCGTTGGTGGCACCGGCTACCTGGGCAAGTTCCTGGTCCAGGCCAGCACCAATCTCGGCCACCCCACCTTCCTCCTCATCAGAGAGAGCTCTGCCTCCGACCCTGCCAAGGCCGCCCTCCTCGACGGCTTCAAGGCTGACGGTGTTACCATCGTCCATGTATGAACTGGGTCACCTTCATCTTCTCCTCTCTTTTCTTTTGCTCAGTCTTAAACTGGTTGGTGGATGTGAAATGTTATGCAGGGGGATGTTGACGACCATGAGAGTCTGGTGAAGGCCATCAAGCAGGTCGATGTTTTCGTCTCCGCTCTTGGCACGCTCCAAGCTCCCGAGCAGGGGAAGATTATAGCTGCCATCAAGGAGACCAGTTATGTCAAGGTATGAAATCATGACCACCAGGTGAAGATCAGAAGTCATCAGCTTTTTTTTTTATGGAAAGGAGAGAGTGATGTTGGGTGGTTGTGATTGCAGAGGTACTTGCCGTCGAGTTTGGGAACGATGTGGATCGCACCAGCGCTGTTGAGCCTCTCGAGTCTATTTTCGCAACTAAGTCTCAAATCCGGCCAGCTGTGGAGGCTTCTGGGATTCCATACACCTTTGTCTCCTCCAACTTCTTTGCTGGGTACTTCCTCCCCTCGTTCGGCCAGATCGGAGGCACTGCCCCTCCTAGAGACAAGGTCTTGAGTGATGGCAATGCTAAAGGTAGATAGGAACTTTAGTAGAGAATTTACCTTTTCGTGTGCTGATCTTAATTTTCGCTTGATCTGATGTAAGTTTTGTTCTTGTTTATGCAAATGGCAGCTGTGCTTAACAGTGGAGAAGATATTGCAACCTTTGCCATCAAAACTGTGGATGACCCAAGGACTTTGAACAAGATTCTCTACATCAGGCCTGCTGTTAACACTCTCTTTCAATGAGCTTGTTGCCCTTAGGGAGAAGAAGATTGGAAAAACCCTTAAGAAGACATACATGCCTGAGGAAGAGGTTTTCAAGAACATTGAAGGTCAGTCCGAACTCAATACCCTCTTGTTTAACGACATCAAATTATTGGTGAAATTGCTAATTTGCTGAGTGTTGATTGGTGATGCTCACTGGTTGTTCATTATTTGCAATGTTTGCAGACAAGCCATTCCCAGTGATACTTGGTCTGGCCCTTGGCCACTGCGTGTTTGTGAAGGGAGACCACACCAACTTTGAGATTGATCCTTCCTTCGGCATGGAAGCAACTGCACTCTGCACTCTATGCTGATGTTAAGTACACCACGGTTGATGAATTCCTCAACCAACTTGTGTGAAGAGTCTGCTCCCTTTCAAGAAAATTGTACCTTTCTTTGCATGCTTGTTTGCATGTGAAATAATGGAAGAGAGTGCTGGATGTTGTCATTGGTTTTGAGTTAGTGAATACAATGATATATTTATGCTCTCCATATATGTTTGAGCCTTGGATTTTGGAAATTGGAAGGTTTATGTGGCTTTGACTTGGAATACTTAGTGCAAGCTGAGATAATTTAGATATTTTAGTTGGCATTATTCGTGTGAACTCATGTGGAAAATAGAAAAATTCTTGTGAGGGCCTTTGGTGACATATATGCCAACATATTCGAGGATGACAAGCTCAAATCATTCAATAATGGATTGTTAAGAACCGATTAGCTGAACCACCTATGAAGTTTACAAGAAAACTCACATCATCATAAGATATAGAAGCTCCAAACCCAGCCAAGCTAAAAAATGCTAAAATATTTTCTACCAAGACCATCTATGTAGGAGTTCTGAATAGATATGTCCCAACTTCCTTTCCCCCTCATATAGATAAATGTATATATCATCTGCATACCTCTCTCACAAACTCCAACATTGTAAAAAATTCCTACTCAAATCCTCCATTGCAAGTTGACAACTCCTATGTTTAACCTTTAGTAGAGACATTTCATGAGGCCCCTTTGTCGTTGACTTGCAAGAGGCCCTTCCCTGCCTTCCTAACTTTGGCATAGGCATGAAATAAAGACTCAAATCCTCCATTCCTAGAGTATTTTCTCTAATTAGAGGTTGAGTGTATTCCTAATTAGAATGTGTTCCTGTTAGATGTTGTAGATATAGACAGGACACCATTGGTAGTGCATGTATGAGAAAAAAAGAGAAATTCTTTATTGTCAGGAGAAGACATGACTTTTAGTTCTTCCACAAGACCAATAGTGGTTAATTTCCTTTTTTTATCTATATTTTGTTTATAGTTTGTAATTAAAAGTAGTTTTACTCGTCTCATGTATTTAGTTGTGGATTTTCTTTTATTTGAAAGTTTTCACTTTAGTTTTGTGTGTCATCTATCTTTTATCCTTTATTGGTTTGCCTTATCAAAACACACAACGTAGAGGTTTTGAGATTTTGTGTAATAAAATCCCAACATAGAGCTCCATACAAATGCTACATTCTTCTTCTCTTTTTGCATCCATATCACACAACTTTCATCTCTCCTCTCCTGAACATGTCCATATACCTCGACTTTTGCTTTGTGTCTTTAATTTCAACTAGCTCACTTTCTAGCTTTTGGAGGGAAGGGAATATAACAGCATCTAGAGATTGCATAAAGAAATATACAAATCTTAGCAACAAAATTAAACCATTTTTGTCTTGAGTATAAAAATGAAAAGAACTAAAGCAAAGTCACCATAGAACTCCCTCAGGCTAGCCTTCCATTCAAAAGTAGACATCATTGTATTTCCATCAACATACACCTGAAAAAGCCAAATACAAACAAAAATATGAGACAATGTCATCAAGTTTCAATAAATTGTCATGCTCTATCAATGAAAATATAAAGTAGATAAAGCTAGAAAATCAACCTTATAAATAAGCATGCGAAAAAAACCCATATAATGAGGAAGGCTGTATGCACATGTGTACAATCCATCGATTGTAGCAAGAAGTAAAAAAATGGCGCCAAAAGACAGTAAGCCAATCTCATCTGCAGGCATGTTCCCCCAAAAGCTCTTGGAATAGTAGCATCCCTAGAATCCCAAAACTCTAAATCATCAGACTGAAGTAGAAAAATAGACAACCAAATAGTTACCTCCATCAGATAAACAAGAATATCATCTTTTTCCAAATGTTTCATCATATCAAGCCAGAAAAAAAGAAGGCCGCAATCACACAAAAGTTGACAACAATAGATTCCGGCGGAGGCGATTGATCGGTGGAGGCGGCGACCACCCAAGGGAGGGGCAAGGCAAACGGCGGCAGCGGTCAGGGATTAGACGATCGACATTTTAGGTTTATAAAATTTCGATTCTTCTTTTACACATGCCTAAATGATTTATTCACTAACATCTCTAGGATACATTTACATATAAAAATATATTTTAACCAATTGAAGACGATTTTAAATCGTTGTTAAATTTTCTAAAATTGATATAGTCTAATTAATTATGATGTCTCTTCATGTTTCTAACTCTTTGACCACCCCATTGAACACCATAAATTGATGCCACTGGGTGGGGCCGAGTGTCATGACCATAAGCTTAATTTGTTTCATCTTTTTTTGCATTAAACACCAAAATTATACATATTTCATAAAATATTAATTAACTAAACAAATAAAGTAAAATATCACTTAATTAATAATATTTATACTCGGGAAGTACAAAATTACATTAAAAACATGGGTAAAAATTATATATTTTAAACACTTAACACACCCCTAAACTTAAACTTTTGCGCGTCCCGAGTAAAATATCATATCCAAGAAAATCTTACTACACAAAAATACTTAGTCCCCATTATGTTCTCATATGATTCTTAATCAAACCCTCAAGAGTCAACAAGATACCAATCTAATCAGAAATTCCCTTTCATCAATCACACCCAAAAGAAAGCTCTCCGTGTGTATGTGATAGTCCATAGGCATATCATTCTCATCTGCAACCAAGAGAATACAATCAAACACATTCTTAAATATATTTACCTTTGGCTCTTATCTCCACTAATGTAGGTAATACCAATTCAATGAAATCAATAGGTTTTTATATGTTGTAACGGGGCATGGGGCTGGGGACCAAAAATATGATAAACATGACAGAAAAACCAGAGGCTAATATGCACCCTAGGATTAAAAATCCTTTCTAAATCCTGACATTCATGTACAAATCCTCAAACACCATAACAATACGATACAAACTTTCTTTCTAGCGAGTTGACCCGATATAAGAATTAGCTTTGCTTTGATTTTCCATTGGCTACATACTATTTTTTTTCTTTTTGTCTTCTTCTTTTTTCTTTTTTTCTTTTTTTATAAAGCAAAGTACAAGGAAAATCCACACTATCTTCTCAATCACCACTCCATGAAAAACAATGCCTTCCCCCCATACTACTCAAAGTATCATCCCTATTAGAATTTAAAATGAATTCAAAATACTAGGGTGGAAGGACTCAAGTAGCAAGATATATTTTCAATAATAAAGCCAAGGTTAAAAATAAGGGTAATCAAACAAACATGTATAATAAAGGCCATGAAACTATGTGTAGAGGATAATTTGTATTAGGTAGGCTTGAAGAAAGGTCGAGACTAATAAAAAAGAAATGCCTAAATCATTTTCCATCTACATGGCAAGCTAAATATTTCGCCTTGAAGGACGCTAGGGCAAATTCTAAAAGTCATGACCATCATGTACAATCTTTATTGCAACACATTTATTGAAATCATCTAAACCAAAGGATTGTGAAAATAATATAAGGTAGAGAACCAACTCTTCGAATGCAATTATTTACTCAGTTCATCCTTCATATCAATTAATCAAGTTTTTCCAAGAAAAGTAAGACTAATTCACATGTATCTATCATTGAACCAAGAGACTAATATATTATTGCATAATAAAATTTTTATACTAACTATATTATATATATATATATATATACATATATAAATCTAAATATGATTCAAGCATGAACAATATGCACAAAATTAAGACATCCCCCCACACTTAAACTAATATTGTCCTCAATGTTGAAAAATAAAAATAAAGAGAAAGAAGTGAAAGAGAACTCCCTAAATTAATTAGTTGGAGGATGATTATCATATATACTGAATTTGCAATTGACCCATTCTTGGGTTGCCTCCCAAGAAGCGATTGGTTTAACGTCTACAGCGAGACGCCAATTTTTCATTCTTTATTTAATGTGATGGAGGACTTCCAAAGTTGCTCCCCTTCATAGTAGTGTTTCAGTCTACATCCATTAAATTTAAATGATCGATCTCCTTGTTCAGTTCTAATTTCAATTGCACCATGTGGGAAAACTGTTTACACTATGTAAGGACCAGACCATCTTGATTTCAATTTTTCTTTGAAAATTTTCAACCTTGAATCATACAACAATACTTTTTGTCCAGGAAAAAATGGTTTAAAAGTAATTCTATGATCATGCCATGATTTGGATTTCTCCTTATAGATGTTGGCATTTTCATAAGAAGCTCTCCTAATTTCTTCTAATTCAATAAGTTGTTGTAGTCTCATTTTTCCACATGCTTCCAAGTCAAAGTTTAATTCCTTAATGGCCTGAAAAGCTTTATGTTCTAATTCTAGGAGAAGATGACAATCCTTTCCAAACACTAATCGATAAGGGGACATGCCAATTGGTGTCTTGAAAGCTGTTCTATAAGCCCATAGAGCATCATCTAACCGTATAGACCAATCCTTTCTATTACTTTTTACTACTTCTCTAAAATTTCAAGGATCTCTCGATTGGATACTTCAGGGTGACCGTTAGTTTGTGGATGGTAGGCTGTAGCAACCTTATGTTTCACTCCATACTTAGCCATTAAAGCTTCAAATTGCCTATTGCAAAAGTGAGACCCTCCATCACTAATGATTGCCCGAGGGGTACCAAATCTGGTAAAGATATTCTTCTTTAAAAACTTAACCACCATCTTGGCATCATTCGAAGGTAAAGCCACTGCTTCAACCCATTTAGAAATATAATCCACAGCTAAAAGAATATAAGTGTTAGAGCTTGATGAAGGAAAAGGAACCATAAAATCTATACCCCATACATCAAATAATTCCACTTCAAGAATAGGGTTAAGAGGCATTTCGTTTTTTCTTGACAAATTTCCAGCCCTTTGACAGCGATCACATCTCTCAATCGAATGTCTTGCATCTTTAAAAAGTGTAGGCCAAAATAATCCCGATTGGAGAACTTTCATCGCTTTCCTAGTACTTCCAAAGTGCCCGCCATAATCTGTTGAGTGACAATGATGAAGTATGAATGCCATTTCATCTTCTGGTACACATCTCCTTATTATCCCATCAGCATATTGCTTGAAGAGAAGAGGGTCATCCCAAAAATATGACTTAGCCTCATGAAGAAATCGTTTCTTTTGTTGAAAGTTCAAGTCCGGTGGCATCTTCCCACTCACTAAGTAATTCTCTAAATCAGCAAACCATGGGACAACACCACTTTCAATGGCCAATATATTTTCATTAGGGAAAACCTCATTCACTGGTGGATCATCCTTAGCGTTGTGTGCTTGGCTTAACCGAGAAAGGTGGTCCGCTACTACATTTTTGCTTCCTTTTTTGTCTTTAATCTCTACATCAAATTCCTGCAATAAAAGAACCCAACGGATTAGCCTAGGTTTGGATTCCTTCTTAGACAAAGGTATTTTAGAGCAGCATGATCAGTATATACAATAACCTTTGAACTTAGCAAATATGATCAAAACTTATCAACAACATGCACTACTGCTAACAATTCCTTTTCAGTTGTATTATAATTGCGTTATGTATCATTCAATGCCTTACTAATATAGTAGATAACATAAAAACATGTGCCCTTCCTTTGGCCTAAAACAACACCTATTGCATGGTCACTAGCATCACACATTAATTCAAAGGGTCGTGACCAATCCGGTGCACTCACAATGGAAGCTGAAATCAATTTTTGTTTTAAAATCTCAAAAGTTTTCAAGCATGCATCATCAAAATAAAAATTTGTATCTTTTTCAAGTAAAGCACATAAAGGTTTTGAGATTTGAGAAAAATCCTTTATAAACCGTTTATAGAATCCTGCATGCCCTAGAAAACTTCTAATTTCTTTCACCGATGTAGGAGGTAGGAGCTTCTCTATAGCGACAACTTTTGCCTTGTCTACTTCAAGTCCTTCGCATGAAACTTTATGTCTCAAAACTATTCCTTCATGTACCATAAAATGACATTTTTCCCAATTAAGAACAAGATTAGTGTCTTGACAACATTTAAGAACACAAGATAAAATAGATAAGCAATCATCAAAAATCTCTCCAAACACAGTGAAGTCATCCATAAATACTGCTAGGCCATGTTCAATCATATCAGTAAAGATGGCCATCATGCATCTTTGAAATGTAGCGGGAGCGTTACACAAGCCAAAGGGCATTCGCCGAAAAGCAAAAGTGTCATAAGGACAAGTAAACGTCGTCTTCTCTTGATCCTCGGGTGCAATGGTAATCTGATTGTAACTTGAATATCCATCAAGAAAACAAAAGTAAGAATTCCCAGCTAATCTATCAAGCATTTGATCAATAAAAGGAAGAGGAAAGTGATCTTTTTTTCTAGCCTTGTTGAGCTTCCTATAGTCCATGCACACACGTCATCCCGTGATGGCTCTTGTAGAAATCAGTTCATCTGTCTCATTCTTTACCACCGTTATACCTCCTTTCTTTGGTACACATTGTACTGGACTTACCCAAGTACTATCAGCGATGGGATATATCACTCCGGCATCCAACCACTTAATAATTTCCTTCTTGACCACTTCTTTCATATTAGGGTGGAATCGTCATTGGTGCTCTACAATTGGACTACATCCATCCACTAAGTTGATCCTATGCATACAAAAGAATGGATTGATGCCTTTTATGTCTGCTATAGTCCAAGCAATAGTTGATATGTGATCCTTCAGTATTCTAATCAGCTTCTCTTCCTGCAACATAGTTATCTCTGAAGAAATAATAACAAGTAAAGTGTCATTAGGCCCTAAGAAAGTATACTTGAGATGTTTTGGAAGTTGTTTTAACTCCAAAATGGGTGGTACTTTAACTAATGGCAGCAATCTGTGGACTGGTAGATCTAAGGGTTCCATAATTTTGAATCTCCTAGGCAACATCGGTTGCGAATCTAATACTTGAACCATTTCTTCCACATCAAAATCTTCTTCACAAAGAAAATTTATGGCTTTATGTAATGAATCACTAAACTGATCCCCTTTGTACATTATTTTATCGCATAGTTCAATTCTAGAACAATCATATATTGCATCCGGGCAATTCATGGATTTAAAAATGTTGTACATGGCATAAACATTGTTTACCCTAAGCATAAGTTTTCTAGCGGCAACGTCGATCAATGTTCTCCCAGTTGCCAAAAAACCTCTCCCGACAATGAGTGGTATATCGTCATTCCTTCCTTCCATTTCAAGCACTACAAAATCTGCAAGAAAGATAAACTTGTCAACCTTTATTAAAACAGCTTCAATGACTCCTTTAGGATATACCAATAATCGGTCAGCCAACTGGAGTGTGATGTTGGTAGGAGCCATATCCTTGATTCCTAACCTTTTGAAAACAGAAAAAGGCATTAGATTAATGCTAGAACCTAAGTCACATAAAGCATTACAATCAACATTTGCTCCAATTGAACATGGAATCACAAATTTTTCCGGATCTTTTAGCTTAGGAGGTAGTTTTCTTTGGAGGACAGCATTACATTCCTCAGTCATGGCCACAACTTCATTGTCATCTACTCTCCTTTTCTTTGAAAGAATATCCTTCAAGTATTTTACATAACTAGGCACCTGTTCAAGTGCTTCAGTGAAAGTTATGTTAATTTGTAATTTCTTAAATATATCAAGAAATTTTTTAAATACTTTTCATCACTTTGTTTCCTCAATCTAGAAGGAAATGATACCTTTTTTTCTATCTCATTTGTACATACCTTATCTTTCTCTTTCCCTTTGCTTCCAAGTAAGCTAACCAATGGATTGGGTTCATGTTTGTTGGTTAGTTCTTCATCTTTTTCCTTAACTTTGTTAGGCTGAATTGGTTCTTGTAAAGTAATACCACTCCGGGTTGTTATAGCTTTACAATGCTCTTGAGCATCTTTCCTTGGTTGTTCTGGTTGGCTGGGGAGTGCACCCTTGGGTCGCTCACATGGTTCCCAATTTAGTTGCGCCATAACTTGTTGCATGAACTGTTGTTGTTGTTATTGCTGATTCTGCATAGTTTGTTGCATAGAATTGAACATTTAGATCAACTCTGGTTGTTGTGGTTGAAAAGGAAGTGAAGGGAGTCGAGAATGTTGTGATGGTGGTGGTGGATTATTGGGGACAATAGCTGATTGTGAAGAATTATTCCATGAAAACTTGGGGTTATTGCACCAGCCCGAATTGTAGGTGTTGGAATAGGGATTGTTGTTCCTATTAAAGTTGCCTACATAATTAACTTGATCTGTTGTACATTGACTTGTAAAATGTCTTTGTCTACACCATTCACACCTTACCTCCACAGTCTTAACCTGTCCCTGCATATTCAGATTTTGAACTTGATTAACTAAAGCACTGATCTGAGCAGATAAAGCAGTAAGTGCATCTAATTCTAAAACTCCGGTAGTCCTCATTGGATGCCTTTCTTGTGTGGCATGATGGTTGCTAGGAACCATTATTTCTAGCAGTTGAAATGCTTCATGTGGGCTCTTCCTAAGAAATGATCCATTGGCCGTTGCATACTCTATGTTCTTTGTTTGCCCCAACAACCCATTATAGAAAGTTTGAAGTTGCATCCATTTTTCTATACCATGATTGGGACACTTTTTCAACAATTCTTTAAATGTTTCCCATGTCTTAAAGAGAGATTCACCATCAAACTTCAAAAAAGATAAAATTTCATTACGAAATCTAGCAGTTTTAGAAGGAGGGAAATATTTTAACAAAAAATTTTAAGACAATTTATCCCAAGTAGTAATTGCATCTAATGATGACAACCATTCTTTTGCACTTCCTATTAATGAGAATGGAAATAAACGAAGGTAGAGAGCGTCATCAGAGACACTAGGTTGCTTGTACATGTCACAAAACGATAGGAAATCCATGATATGCATATAAGGGTTTCAGTAGGCGATCCACTAAATTGTCCTATGTAACGACCCGCCCGAACCGGGCCAAGTGTTACTTAAAAAGTTCAATTTTATAAACATAACATGCAAAAACTTGAATTATAATATGGCAAATAAATCTAGAAATTTATTAATCATAAAAATAATAAATCATATTATGATAGCATGCATTAAAATAAAGAAATAAATTAACTACTTAAGCAAATATTCCACAGTCTTGGACCGTTTCCCGTAACCACACTTATAACTCAAAAGAGTAAAAAGGAAGTCTAATTTATTATCCATTCGCCAAACCTAAGTTGGTAAGAGAATCGTCCACCTCACTCTTAAGCATCAGTCCGCAACTGTTCACCTGCGGTCACAGAACCGCGTTAGTGATAAAACCACTAAGCCGCATAATTACATGAAACAAGTCAATTGTGGGCCTAGCTGGCTAGGTGTTACTTAAACAACTAATAAATTACTGAATTATAACAGTTAAACATAAACATAAAAATATCGGTTTCCACACAGTCTAGGAC
>JAVDBV010001528.1:0-14624 GCA_032619315.1 Piper longum
TCAGTTGAGTTACATATTGAAGCCATGCCCTTGATTAATCGAACTAGATATATAGAAGAATATGACTATACTGGTCCCTAAATCTATATGGCTGGCTTTTTGTGATCAACGAGTGGTTGGCTATACTTTTTGCTTTGTCATTTTTACTGTTTCTGTATTGGTTTGATGTGCAAATGTAGCTACGGGTGATCAGGATTCTTCATTCCTACAAATAATTCTGAGAGCATTTATGCCACATCAATGCTGCAAGGCTAGGCTTCTGCAGAATAAACTGTGCTCTTTCTATTCAGAAGAGAGTGATGTCTATCCTGCTTGTATAAATTATGTGATTCAGGTCTAATCAACTCAATGGATTTTAGGCGAGGATTTATTGTTGGCCATTGTATTCATACCTCATAGCAGAATGATGGACTTGATCTCCATTTGATCTTGCGGCAATCATTTCTAGTTGAGATTTGCATTTTTCATGTATTTTTTGTTCATTGAAATAAGAAAATATCAGCTGGCTGGATTTTTGACTCTTGATTTAATGATGTGGTTTCAGTGAGTACGTCCAAGAATAGTTGGTAATTTATCAGTGCTAAATGAATGCCTATTGTTTGACTTATAGGGGAAAATCAAACTATTGAATGGGCTATGCGTATAAGAGTTGCTCTATACATTGCTGAAGCTTTGGATTATTGTAGCAGTGAAGGCAGGCCTCTTTATCATGACTTGAATGCATATAGGGTTCTCTTTGATGAGGTAACATACACTGCCTCCAAACTGAAAATAAACTGCCTACTTTAGGAAACTCTGAATCTGAATTATAACCAGCAGCTTATTGACATACCAGGGCATTGTTTGACACTGAAATTTAGTTCTCCATGTGAGCTTTGCATAACAAGTTGAGCATGATTTACTATTCTCATTCTTCTTATTAGTTGAGCTTTGCTCCTCCTCCTCTTCCTTATTCTTCTTATCTTTGCTATTTGTTAACCATCTTGAGACAACTAATTGACTATTGAGCTATGATTATTATATATTCCCCACATTTAAGCTAGTGCAAAGTAATTGTGCAAATAGATGACCACTAAGCCTAAGATGAGGACCACATATGCTTACAGTCAATTCTCTGATTTCATAGCAGCGTTAGGAATACATGAAACTCAATGTCATAATATATTTATATTACATAAGATGTTGTAATGTCTAGGAGGATATTCCTCCTGCTCCTCCTCCTCCTCCTTCCTTTTGCCTGGGTGACTGCAAAAAGGTAAGAGAGAAAGACTATCTTTGCTATTTGTTAATTATCTTGAGACAACTAATTGATCAAGAATAATAAGATGAAAATTTCATGTCTAGAGGAACTGAATTTTGTAATTTTTTAGCCCATTGTACTCTATTTCTCTATGTAACTTCCTAGTCCTACTTTGCTGTACCGTTTTACAACATCCCTCTTCACTGTGCTTATAGCCTTATGGATGGTTAGAACTTAAAACAAATCGTACCTTCAGCAGTACCATTTGGAAAGTGTTTACTATATGGCATTTATTATCTATTATTTGTCTTCACAGGATGGTGATCCACGACTTTCTTGTTTTGGACTGATGAAGAATAGTAGGGATGGCAAAAGTTACAGTACTAATCTTGCTTACACACCACCAGAGTATTTACGCAATGGTATGCACCATATTCCATTATCGGCTATCCTCTCACTGTTGACACCATAATTCCCGTTTGAATTATTTCATATTTGTGTGCCAGAGCATCCTGTATTTTCACTTCACTTTTATATGCTTCGAGCAATTAGAATGATCTTCCTCCTCTTTTTCATGCAGGGAGAGTAACTGCAGAAAGTGTGATATTCAGCTTTGGTACTGTTCTTCTGGATCTTCTGAGTGGAAAGCATATTCCCCCTACTCATGTGAGTTCTTCAAATGTCTTTCACCACGGGTTAAATTTGAAAAGTTATCCGTGGTTCAAGGCTGGTTGAAGTTTAGAATCTCAATCAGCCCAGCATAACACAAATTCATTCTGAAATCACCTGTAGACAATTTTATGGCATAAACCTTGCCCATCAATCTCTTGTTTCTAAACTTTTGATACTCAGTATTTTTACTTCTTCTTTTCCTTCAGGCACTTGATATGATCAGGGGTAAAAACATCTTGATTTTGATGGACTCACATCTTGAGGGGAACTTCTCTATTGAAGATGCAACAATGCTTGTCGACCTTGCCTCTAGATGTCTACAGTATGAGCCAAGAGAGCGTCCTAATCTTAAAGATCTTGTGTCAACACTTTCACCATTGCAAACTAGAACAGAGGTAAATATATTGTCTCACAGGATGGACCTGAGTGATGGTTTACATAGGTAGGTAGGGACTCTAGTGCAGCCAAGACTTGGATATAACTTCAGAAAATCTTTGTGCAGCAGAAATAAACCTTAAATGTCGAAATCTTAATAATATTATTGACAAAAGATCATGACACTCATACATTAAGTAATTAACAGTGAACAATTTTAGTGAATACATGAGAAGCCACACATTGGCAGGCTAAATCAGTTTAAGTATAACAATTGTTCTATGTTATGTTATGCCACAAACAGATTATAACCTGGAGACCACATTAATTCCAACTAAGCTGTCATTTAGCTGCAGCAGAACACCGAAATAAAGGCTACCAGTTGGTTTCTGCCCTTTTTGTTTTATGTGAATTTGACTATTCTACATCTGATTAAGGATGGATGAACTCTTTGAGTCTTTTTACTAAAAAAGGCTACTAATTCAGCTAAAGGTCGATTTGGACTTGAAATGGGAGCAGATAATTGATCAATTAGATGGTATTCCAATATCTTCTTCATTTTGGGCCTCAGTTGTTCTATGATTCTTAAATTGAAGCAGCAGAATGAGCTCTTGACCATATACTAACCCTCTTAACTAAATTTTTGTTGAAAACACCATTACAGCCCAAGTCATGGATAGATTCTTGTGTACGGCTGCTTCTACTTCATAGGCATGGAAGATAAACATGATATTTCACTACATTAAGGATATAGTAGTTTTATACTGTTGTAACCACTAATCGAAAAGAATCCATTTATTTGCTTTTGAGCATCAGCTTCTGTAGAAATTCCAAGATTTTTTTTTTAAATTGCACCTATCATTTTTAGTACTTGTAGTTAGAATCTTTTTGCTACACACAGGTTCCTTCATACGTGATGCTTGGAATTCCAAAGCATGAGGATACTCCACCTACACCTCCACAGCATCCTCTTTCTCCACTAGGTGAAGCTTGTTCCCGCGTGGACCTTACTGCCATCCACCAAATCCTTGTGATGACTCACTACAGAGATGATGAAGGAACCAACGAGGTAGTGCATGCTTTCTTTTATCATTTTGGTAATCAGCTTCTTAAATATGCATCTGTATTTGCCCCTAGCGTAACATCTTTATGCTGGTTCCAGTTGTCTTTTCAAGAATGGACACAACAAATGAAAGACATGCTAGACGCAAGGAAGCGTGGAGATTTTGCCTTTCGTGACAAGGATTTCAAAACAGCTATTGATTGCTATACTCAGGTAGTGTTGATGTGTTTACAACTGCCAATGAAGTTTTACTATTATGTTAGCCATTTATGTTATTTTTTAAATGTACAGTATGTTGTCATCCTTTAATTTCCCAATTATCTTGAAGTTAGAAGCATTATACCAATTATATAAAATATTATATTTTCTTTGAAAATTATGCCATTCTTTTTGTTATGCTTAAAATCACAAAGAATTGATCAATCTCATCTTACTGGGTAAGAAAATAGAAAGTAAATGGCGAATTATGCTTGAGATTTGTTTATTACCTCTCTTGCAGTTTATCGATGTTGGAACAATGGTTTCTCCGACGGTTTATGCCAGACGGAGTCTGTGCCATCTTCTTTGTGACCAACCTGATGCTGCACTCCGGGATGCAATGCAAGCACAATGTGTCTACCCAGATTGGCCTACGGCTTTCTACATGCAGTCTGTTGCCTTGGCGAAGCTTGATATGGAAAAGGACGCCGCGGACATGTTGAATGAAGCGGCTGGACTAGAAGAAAAGAGGCAACGAGGACGAGGATCCTAAATCACTAGTTCTGCATGGAGTGTAATTTATTGAGGGTGTTTTCAGCTGCAAAGATGATTTTTATTTTTGTATGATAGAAAGAGAAACAACAGTTTACATTGCAATGCTTGTCTTTGTCCATTAAACCTTCCATGTCAATATTATCAGTCTATTTAGATTCTTATGCTGACAAACTATCATCTCTGACCTAAACTAATTATCTTCGTTTTCATTTAGAATGCTAACTGTCCATGGTTCTAATAGATGAAAATGTAAGCCACGTTAGAATTTGGAAGGACAAGGATGGAAATCCAGACCAGCAGAAGCAGCAAAATAACCAATTACAGGGGAGACTAATGATAGGAGAGAGATTGAACTGGAAAGTGATGGAAGTAAAAGTGTATGAAGTCTTAATCAGCAGCATGTCCTAGTCTTGGGTCAAGAATTACCCTCGTAAAGACCCTCCAAAATCGCTTCCTCACAATATGCTTCCTCTAGCCAACTTTCCCAAGGTCTTCGTATCATCACCCACCAGGGCCACTTGATGTTGATGATGCCAATGGAAGTGTCCTCGTGTATTTTTGTATGTCGTCAATGTGCCTCTCACTCATCTGCTTTTGATCGTTGGCCTAGCAAAAGGTAATGAGCCAACCACACGAGGAGATAAACATGCGTGAGCACTATGGCCGCAAACTAGCAAATTATAAATGTGACGAATTGAGCGCGCGCGCGTTTTTTTTTCTCTTGGGAAATGACGAATTGCGTTCATTGGTGGATGAGAATCTCAATGTGAGGCCACCAGCGAATGGGTTGATTAGCCCTGTAAAAGTTGAAGATGTTTGTTTTGGAAGTGTCCTCGAGGAGTCCTATCTACTACAGCACCACCACAGAAGCTTTTTTCATATCATGTAATTAAACCCCATACTTCTCCGCCCCTTTAATTAAAGTATCTTTATTTTTTTTTTAACTCTCTAACCTCTTTATAATTTCCCTAATTAATCCTCTTTATCTCTCCATTCGCCTTCTCATCACTCCTCCTTAACTCGCCTCCTAAAAATAAGTCCCATCTAAAAAATCTGAATCTCAAACTCTCCTTTGACTTGCCTCTTAAAAATAACTCACCTCTAAAAATCTGAATCTCAAACTCTCCTTTGACTTGCCTCTTAAAAATAACTCACCTCTAAAAATCTGAATCTCAAACTCTCCCACCCACTTTCTAATTTGTTTAAGCCAATATTTATTTTTAATTGATTAAAACAAGTATATTCAATTAATTATATATTAATATTTAACTTTAAAATTTCTTCATATAATTTTTATTTTTAATAATTTCAAATTTAGCTCAACATATTGATTTCGAATTGCTTTTTCATTATATGATTTCTTCATACAACATTTCACCCAGGATTTGTAAAAGCCAAAAAAAGCGATTACTTAGCTGCCGGCCGTCTCCCAAGTACATTCGAATAAATTCCACTCTAAACCTAAAAATGTGCACTAGGGTTGAATGTGACGAACAAATAAACTGAGCGTATGGTAGATACCACTTTTGCCACGTGGTAACAGATAGGAATTGCGCAGTCCCTCTTTGCAGTGCATCTTTGGCTATTTTCGGGCCAACTTATATAGAATGGATGTAAATTGATGGTTGTGAGGAACTTAGGTCAGTGATTAAAGCAAACAAAGTAGTAAAGAATGATGAACATCGTATGTTCACCTACCCCAACAAGCATTTGCCTTTGGGTTTGGATCTTTTTAGCTTCAAGCATTCCATCTTGACAAGTTGAAACATCTGGCCTGCTATCTTTAGAATCTTCGTCGTTAGAAAGATGTGCTAAAATTCGGGGTACGGCCTTGTTAGAAAGCCATTTAGCTCAACAGTACAACCACCGTACTATACTATTCACTCATCGGCCTCGCAACGCAAGGTATATATGTATATATATCTATACGAATATGCAACTCAACGCAAGGTCTCCTAGCTAATTCTACCCTTAATCTTCTATCAGAACCTCGGGTGCCTCTGCTGACTTACAAATTCAAGGTTCCAATAAAGGAAGTCCTGGACTCCTCACCAATCAATCATGAATATTTTCGCCGAAAATTCATGCTTTGCTATTAGCCAAGAGTTTTTGTTCCACTGGCCTGCTACAAAAAAAACCCGAATTAAGACAGCCAAAAGCTGCCGGCCTATTTGTATGTGGGAGTCGTTTTTTCTTCAAATACGTACATTAGAAACAAAATAAGAGAACCAAATTTCCTTGTCCTGATCTTCACCAGCTTCACCTACTGGTCCCAAAAAATAAAGCACATTAAAGACCCAATGATCGCAAGGCCTCCGTGCCGTGTCAATCTATCGAGCTATCTCTGCTTGCAAAGTGGAGTTGCAGTAGCCGACATGCTCCATCTCCCACCTCAACTTGGACACAATCCCATCATCAATCGGAACGTACTCCTGCAGCAGCAAGCGAACGCACAACCACAATTAAACTCCACAATAAGAGGTAGCAAAGAAAAAAATTGCTGGTCGATGTCATGCACACACACCTCAAGTTTTTGGACAAGCTCCTTGGCATTTGGGGCGGAGACTATGATATGGCGCTGGTAAGGCTTGATGAACCCATCATCCACTGCCTTGTCAATGAAGGTGAGGAGGGAATTGTAGTACCCGTCCACATTCAGAAGTCCCACCTGAGATTTTATCAGAAATAAATCCAAGACAAGGCATGGCAGGTAGTTAACATTCACTCCATGATGTCATATATATTAGTAGCTACTGTTTACTTCTGGTCATTGGCATTCGCAGAGATTGCTCAAAGAACGCACCGGTTTCTTGTGAATACCAAGCTGAGCCCAAGTTATGACCTCCAGAAGCTCCTCCAACGTTCCATACCCACCTGATCAAATGTGCAGGCGGACATCAAGAAATATTCTATTCCCCAAGAAATTAGTGGAGATGAGCGAGAGTGCTACTACTATTGAAGGAAGGGCATAATACCAGGCAAAGCAATGAAGGCATCGGAATGGCGGCCCATTTCTGCCTTCCTCTGATGCATGTCTTCCACAGCTCTCACCTCTCCAACAGTTTCTCCAGTTATCTGGTACCCAAACAACAGCCAACCATATCAGAAAATATAAAAAACTCATTTATAAGATGAATTGATCGGCAAGAAACTGAATAAGCCGTCTACCAAAAAAAAATAGGTACCTCTTTACACATAAGCGTCCTTGGTATGATCCTGTACCAAAAAATCAAAACAATAAACAATGAAAACGCTTCTCGTGTAAGGCGGCTCACCAGAACCAGAGCAACTTTGTTATTCATACCCAAGAACGTGACCTCCCCCAGTATGCACAGTTTGAGAGACGAGGCCCATGAGTCCTACACTTCCACCACCATAAACCAAGTCCACCTTCCTGGAAACCTACAACGGCAACACACAAAGTTCAATGCCCCTTTTGGCTTAAGTTAACTGAGAAACCAATCTGAAAGGTGAAGGAATGAGACAATCAAACAAAAAACAAAAATAGAAGAGTACATACGAGCTCCTTCCCCAGCTCAACAGCAGCGTCCTGGTAGCAGTTCCTCTTCCCAGAGCTGCTCCCACAAAAGACACACACCCTCCTGAACCTGCTGGGCTGCTCAACCACCCCCAACTCCATTTCCTCCATACTCTACCAGCCTCTTAACCTTCTATATTTTTCCAATAGCTTCTTAACCTCCTTCCCTACCTGCCACCCTCCTTGTTCTTTTTTGTTTTGTACGTCTTCAACTCCCAGTCCTCACCCCCAGACCATTCCCTATCCGCTGCTTGCAGCCTGGCCTTCTGAAGTGAAGCATAAGAAAAACCTCAACATATATAGAGACGGATGCGGATCTCCATGACAAAGTTTACGAGCAAGTGGGTCAAAGTGGGAAAAAAGAAAACAACCATAGGTCTTGGCAGAAATTCCCAGTTCTTCACCATCCAATTTTTTTTTTAAAAAAAAAATGGTACCACATTCCTAAATCCTAGCTACTTTTAAAAACGCTTCTAAAGTTCTTTAACTTCGAATAAAAAAACACTGTTTCTTTCAAGTCATGTACTAAGTATTACACTCGAACCTTATACGCTGCTGTCCTGTACACCTCAAAAGAAGCATTACACGGATTTGGAAAAAACAAAGCCGATACATGCACAATTGCTTTCTGAATCTGTTTAATGGTGTAGTGTCCTACGCTGATACATATACCCGGGCGTGTACCGGGAAAAGCCATGGTTTTACCCGCAAGTAATCTCTGCAAACTCCCAATTTATACGACATACGTAACAGCTGGCCTTGTGCCTTATGCCTATGCATGGGCAATCTCTGTCCTCTCTTTTACTGCAAAGCGTTTCTCCATTGCGAAGGCTTGGTAATTTGGCATGTCGCCACTTTACTACACCTTTCATCTTGTAGCCCTTCCCTAGAAGTGCAGTAAGAGGTCAGTAAAGCAATCATGAGATTGGGAGGGCCTTATTTACCAACGCAAATCGTACGGCCCAGATTGAGTACGCTCCGAGGAGTAAAGTTTTCGTTAATTACGTGGCTGCTCCCATCTATATCGGGTAATTCGAATCATGCCCTCAAACTTCTTCTTCTTGGTCGGCGCCGGCTTGCAATGATCCTCATTTTTAAGCAATCTTCCTTGCGGCGGCCTGTAGTGAGCAACAATTGTCAGATCATTTTAGTTGTGGCTCTTCTTCCTCCCTTTTATTTAAGCTTTGTGATGCTTTTTTCGTCAAACTTTTTCCGCGAATAAGTTCGACGGGATCGAAGACTTAGAACCCAACGAATCGGTGCAGGGAAGGTCTTATTGTAATTTAACTTTAAATTAGCCGAACAATAAAAATATCATCAACAAAATTTTTTATTTTTCATAATAATCATCAAGAAAAGAAAATTTAATAAAAAAAACAGACATGAATCTATAAAAATAAAATAATTCTTTAAGATCTGAATTTTTAGATGATGAGATAACAGAAAGAAAAGCTCTATAAGAATTCAGGATCATAATCGTATTTATCGTTATTTTTCATAATTCTAATTTAACTTATCATAAATTAGAAATAACAAAAATAATATATATATATATATATATTTATCTATACTTATGATATGTATATATATTTATTCATACTTATATTTAAATATTAATGACTCATTAATCTTAACTTTAATAGATTAATTTAATTTAGACTCAAACCTTAATAATAACATATGATATAATTATATACATATATATATATATATCCAAAATTCAACAATCTCCCACTTATACTATATATATATAAATAATTATATATCACCATATAATTTTATGAGTTTCAAAATAATATATGCTATTATTTTAAAAATAACAAACTTGCCCATTTATTATATTAATATATGATCAAGGCGACTTTTGTTACATATATTATAACTAAATATATATATGGTCACATACATCAACATTATCAAATGACATAAATAAAATACAGATTGTAGCATGAAAATTACATGTAATCTGATCTATACATGCTTATTTTCAACTAGTCTAATTTTATAAGATCACCAAAATAAAATGAAATATAAACCAAATATTTTAATTCAAAGCAAACTCTTATTAAAGTAACATATCATAAAATAATATAACACCAGATGAACAATATGTTCATGAAAGGCTTTGGGCAATAAATTTTTATTAAGCAGATCCGCAACCATGGAGTTTGTAACGACTCGCCCGTTCCGAGCCACGAGCCAAATATTATTATACGAAACTAAATGTCTTGTAAATTAATTTTCTTTTAATTTTAACTATTTTAATAGAAAATATTAGCTCATAATAATTTAAGCCTCATAAACCGAACCAAAATGCTACTACCATGCAAAGACTAGTCTAATAATAAAGTCCTTAAAACTATCGCGACTCTACCTATCCTTCCATGTTAGTGATAAAAACACTAAGTCATATAATTACAAAAACAAATTGATATATTTTGTAACATAATTAATTCAACTTTTAGTGATTATAAGCCTATGCTGAGATCTTAATATGCTGGGAGGGTGGCCGCCCATCCAGCTACAATCCCATGTATGTGCACACACGTTATATGGCCCTCTGCCTGTAGTTATCGATATTTACTATTGACTTACCCTCTCGGTATCACAAGTGCATAATAAGCTATCTTGAGCCACTGCACCATGTCACCCCTTTCGGCATGGGGGCAGGTATTTCAAGGGTGTTGCCTTGTATCAGACTAAATCAATTCATTGACCCCAGTTGCGCTTGGCGCATGGTGATCAAATGTGGGCTCAAACCGACCAAGACTCCCAAATACAAATATATGATATTTTGTGGGTGCTGCCGCATGTCGAACTGAGTCAATTCGTTAACCCCGATTGGGCTCGACATATGGTAGTCAAATGTGAACTTAAGCCAACCAAAACCCCCAAATTATGAATATATAACATTTCGATTAATTATACAGACCTGGAATTTTAATGAGGCCCACAACACACGATCATAGTATGAATGAAACTTCTCTAAAGACATCCATCTATGAGCCAAATGTATTCACAAACTATCCAGATGATGTTTCATTTAACATCAACATGATTCTCCTTTATATAAAAAAATAAGTATAAAATTCAAGAAGTCACTATATTTAATTTTATAGAAAATAACGTAATTACACATTAACTATATTAGTCATTTGTGTGATAACAAAAAGTTTAAAGAATTAACTATTGAGTTAAAATAATTATCTATAAATATCATTGAATCAGTACTCTGAAGGCTATAATTGATTATTTATGATATTGATTCTTAAAAATTAATTTAATTAAATATTATTTATTGTTCATTTTTAAGATTTACAAAACCCTAAATAAAATATCCTAATTATTTTTTTCAAGGTTTTACAGATTTTGTCCTGATATGTTTTATAGAAACTTTACCACTCTGAACTCTTTCTTTCACAAAAAGGAACTTGATTTTTATATGTTTTGATTTAGATTAGCTCTTGTTGTTATTTAAATATAATACTGCAAACTGATTGTCACAAATAACTTAAGTAGTCTTTTAATATTATCAATAATGCATAGCCCTATGACAAAATTCCATAATCATATTCCATAATTGGATGTCCCATAACAAGCTATGAATTTAGTTGTCAAAGTGTAAGAATTTATGAGTGTCTGCTTAGCATTCCTCCAAGATATAGCCTCTCCAGCAAGCAAATAGACATAACTAGAAGTGGATCGACGACTATCTTGACATTTAGTAAAATCGAAATCAGAATACCCAATGATCTCAAATTAATTTGACTTCCGATACGTAAGCATGTAATATTTTGTTCTCTTAAGATACCTCATGACTTTTTTGGCAGCTATCTAATGATCCAATTCTGGATTACTTAAATATCTACCTAACATTCCAACAATATATACAATATCTGGAAGCGTACATATTTGAGCATACATAAGACCTCCCACTCCTGAAACATATGGAATCTTTTGTATTTCCTTTCCTTTTATGTCATTTTTAGGGCAATGATATAGACTAAATTTGTTTCCTTTATAAACACGGGCATCTCCTTGCTTACAACCTTACATGTTAAATTTCTTAAGCACCTTTTCTATATAGGTGTTTGTGATAATATGAATAACATAGAGAGCGATCTCAATGTATTTGAATTTCTAATACAAAATGCACATTTTCAAAATCTTTCATTTTAAATTTTATTGATAAAATCTCTTAATTTCATGCAAAAAATCTATATTGTTGCTAGCAAACAATATATCATCAGCGTATAAAACCAGAAAACTATACTTACTCCCATTAAACTAATGGTATATACAATCATCAATCATATTCATCTCAAAACTGAATGAGAAAATAACTTGATGAAATTTATGATACCATTGACAAAAAACCTGTTTAAGTCTATAGATGGATTTCTTTAATTTACAAATCATATTCTTTAAATCTTCTTATACAAAATTTTATGGTTGCACTATATAAATTGTTTCATCAATGTCACAATTTAGAAACGAAGTCTTTACATCCTTCTGATGTAACTCAAGATCAAAATGTGCCACTAACACAATAATTATTCTGAATGAGTCCTTCGATGAAACTAAAGAGAAGGTCTTATTATAATTGATGTGTACCTTTTGAGTAAAACCCTTCACAACAAAACAAGTTGTATATCTTTCTACATCACCTTTTAAATCCATCTTGGTTTTAAATATCCATTTACAACTAATAGGTTTCGCACCTTCAGGCAATGTGACAAGATCCTAAACGTCATTAGCTTTCATGAATTTCATCTCTTCATTCATAGCATCAATCCACTTTTGAGAATTAGAAACTTTTCATGGCCTGATGAAGGTTGATTGGATCATCTTTCATCATTCCATTATTATCTTCATGTTCTTAGAGGAAGATAATATAATCATTTAAGATTGACCTTGTTATGGGATCATAAAATTTATACCCTCTAGACCATTCAGAGTACCCAACAGAATAGCTACTAATTGTTCTTTGTCTAATTTCCTTTTATTTGGCCTATAAGGCCTTCCCTCAGCTGGACAACCTCAAATACGTATATACATAATATTTGTCTTTTTTCTAGTCCACAATTCATAAAGGGTCTTAATTGTTACATTTATTGGTACTCTATTAACAAGATATATTGTTGTCTTTAGCGCTTTACCTTAGAGTGAATCAGGTAAAGTAGTATGAGCAATCATACTTCTTATCATGTTTTTTAATATTCGATAGGTACTAGTCAAGTGAACATTTTCAACCTTATCATTTTTTACATAATACTTTTCAATTTCTTTAAAAAACTTAGGGGTTGTACTAACCTTCTCAGACACATCACCCCAAATGGTCTCTGAAATTTTACATTTCATGATCATAAGAATCATACGATTTTAATATTCTCACTTCTTAATGTCCCATTTTTCCATAATAGAATTGTTGCCCGTATGAGAAGAAGGTTGTTTAGTCCTTAACGCAATATCAAGATCTATGCAGTCGAGAACAATCATCACGCTCTCTTTCCAATCCTTAAAATTATCTTTAAGCATTGGAACTAAATTGATATTGGTAGAAATCATAGAATTAAATTGATTAACTGAAAATAGAACAAAATAACATGCACATAATATGATTAATAATTTAAACAATGGTTAATCTGATTAACAGATACCTAGCATAATATTAATATTTAGTCTTTAGACATAAATATTAATTTGTAAGTGGTACTCTTAGTGCATTAATCAAATATAGACAATAAATCATATCAAATAATAAATCTTCTTTTAAGCCAATTTATTATTTTCATGAAATATTGATAATTATCATATGTTTATTAACACAAATGAATATATAATTCTGTCAAATATAAACTTTCTTTTGGGCCGATTAATATTTACATAAATCATAAACCCTAATCATCTTAATATTTTAAAATAAATTAATTTCTACAAAAGTGATTACTTTGGATTTAATAAATTCTAAAATATTAATTATAATTTACCCATAATTTGAATTTAATAATCCCAAATATAAATAATATAAAATTGAAAAAGGTCATAAAATTATCTTTATTTAAAAATTTCTAAAATTATATCCTTTTTCATCTTGTGACTTTATTTTTTTTATTTAATATTTTACTAAAAAATGACCTTAATAAAAGAACAAATATCTCATATATAATTTTTTGTATTTTTTTTATTCGCTGACAATGCTAAATTTAGGGTTAGTGCCAATGGGTTGAAGACAAATATAGTAAATAAAAGAATCCTAAAAATTTGACCCATAGAATTTTCCCTCTTGCAAACTAATATTATTTTGAGATCTTGGCTCCACAATAAAATCCCTTCTTGTTCAATACCAAAGAGGATGATTGAATCATTTTAAAATTAAATACAAATCAAATTAATCTTCAATGAATTAATATGAAGTTACCCTAATATATCTTGTTTTATTTAACTTTAATTTATCTAAACGATAAAAACATCATCAATAAAACCTTTTTCTTCATATTAAATCATCAAAAAATAGAATTTAATAACGAAAGCGTATCTAAATTTATAAAAGCAAAACAATTTTTAATTTCTTTTGGTTTTGATTTTTCAAATTTAGTATTGGTTCTTCAAGATCTGAATTTTTTAATGATGAGATATCAGAAAAAAAAAAAAAACTTTGTACGAATTTGAAACCATAACCGTATTTATCTTTATTTTTTATAATTTCAATTTAACTCATCATAAATTATAAATTATAAAAATAGTATCTATATATATTTATCAATACTTATCTTAAATATATGATATCTACATATATTTATTCATATTTATCTTTAAATATTAATTACTTATTAATCTTAACTTTAACAGATTAATTTAATTTATGCCCAAAATTTAATAATAACATATGATAAAATTTTAGCCGGGGGTTGGCGGCCGGGGGGCGGCGGCAGGGGGAGGGGCAGGGGGCGGCTTGGGGGGGGGGGGGCGGCTGCTGCGGG
>JAVDBV010001529.1:0-12247 GCA_032619315.1 Piper longum
GTGGGAAGAGCAATTGTGTATAGTACGAGGTTTCCATCAGATTGCATGCGCAGTTGGAACCTCCCATCCGACAAATTGGTCGGAAGCAGGCGGGAAGATAGGCGGGAGTTCATGAGCAGCGGCTGGGAAGGCAGGAGCGTGTCCGTTGGCGAGTCGAAGCTCTGCCATTGGACCACGCCAGCTTCGCCTCCGGCGATGACAAAGTTGCCGGTGTCAAGCATGGAGGCGTGGGTACTGTCCTGCTCTCCTGGTGTAGCTCTCCATATCTCTTCGCCCTGCCGGTTTTCGACCAGAAGCCGTCCGTCTCCGGCTAGCCGGGCAGTGGATCCCGCCGGAGCTTGGATTGGGTCGGTCAAGCTACCACGGGTTCTTGCAGTCCAAACGATGGTCTGGTCAGGTATCCTGTTGAACCAAATGGCTACGTAGAAGAGGTTGGAGGTGTTGGAGGAGGTGGGGTAGAATCCGAAGGCAAAGTCGCCGGAGGGGGAGACCCACGATCGGTTCCCGTCTACGGTAGAGATGGAGGAGCCCAGAGTTATGTTCCGATGGGGAGACTGGGCTGAGGCTAGCAAAGGCAAGAGCAATAGGCAGAGAAGGATGGAGAGTAGAGAAGCCATTGATACTGATCAGAAATGCTTCATGTGACATTCCAACGCTGTCTGTATGTAGAGCAAAAGCAAATATGGTTGGAAGGAAGTTTCAGAGAATTAGATGTGAAGCTTCTCAGACAAAGTCATGCATAGAAAATTTCTTCCTTCAAATAAATGGCTGTCTCTGTCGTTTGGAAAAAATCATATCCTACACGCGTGTTCTAATAGGAAATGTTAATAAGATAGAAATTGAGCCTGAACCGTAGGATCAGGTGGAGAAGGAGACATGGAAAACTGGTGCATGTCTGATTGACGATTGACGCATCCATTTATTGTCCTAGCAGACTGCAAAGTCTTCCCCGTGATTAGTACTCTGGCAGAAATATCTAGAGCAGCGAATCGGTAATTGGGATGTTACAAATGCGTCCATTTATAAGGAGGCAATGAGGTTAGATCTGTAGAGGAGTTACTCTGACAAAAGAGGTCGGTGATATTCTGTATAAGCGCTGGAGTAAACTAATAGGTGTAAATCAATTAAATTATAAAAAAATTAAAAAAAGAGCAATTATAATTAAGTTAATCTCTTTTAATTTAAAAAATTTACTGGCTTCGGTAAATCTCTAGCCGATAAAAGAGAAGAACATCAAAAGACAAGGCTCCCCCCACAAAAATAAAATGAAAGTGGTGAGTAAGAACCCCTGTTTTTAAGCTAAGGGAAGTCACAGGAAGACAAGATGCTTTTTAGTATTTTAACCGCCCTGGTCATAAATAGTCATCAATCAACTACAGCGTTTACCAACTATGCTAAATTGAATGAAATAAAATTAGCAAAAAAAATTATTCATTGTATACAAAATGACAATTTTAATTAATTTAAACAAATTGAGTTTAAATATAAAGAGTGGTTATAGAAGGCTTTATGCTAACCATTTTATCGTTTTAATCAATAACTACTTAGTCATTTTACCTGCAACTATGAAATTTATCTCTAACTTTCCCCAATCTTAAAATTTTAATTTGTCCAAAGTCTCGAGTTAATGAAATTATTTAATTTATTCTTTTTATTTGCTTCATCATCAACTTTGTGACTCTAGTTTACTATAATTTGAAGAGTTATTTTAAATAATATTTTATATATGTTAAAGAAAAATTAGCCATGAATGTTTAACTAACGAGAAAATAATTAAAACTCGACTTTGTAAACTCAGTTAAGAGTAAAAATTTTAAAATTGCAAATAATTATTATAGTGAGTAATATTAATCAAGCTAACTGCCCTACTAATTAATGACTTATTTGGTTTAGACCACATAACGTGTTCAAGGACGTGCTTCGGTGGATGTCAGGTGGCCTAGGCCTATGTGCAGGAGGGAGCAGGCCTGGCACGGCACAGACACATTTGGGACTGGCTTAAGAGATTTTACCTCCATAGGCCTACACACATCAGTATATACTAACTCAAGAACTTCTGACTTTCTTGTACTTGTGCTTGTAAAGGATGTCCTATGTTGTTTTCCGGCCAAACAATAGTTACAAGAACTAATTTTGATATCTTGACCTTGGGAAGGAGAATTAGCTTCTTTAATGTTTGTAGTCCCTTCTCATATGTGTCCTAATTGATGGTGCCAAAAATTAGTAGTAGAATCAAATGAGGAAATATTAACCTCTCCTCGAACTAGACTCATCTCAATCATGTACAAGCTACAACACTTCTTCCCTTTAACAACAATAAGAGAAACTTTCACAAGTTTCTACACACCTGTGAAAATTATAAACTAAATCCTTCATCATCAAGCACTCTAGTTGACAACAAACTCATCCTCAAATATGGAATATGTCTAATATTTTTAAGTACCAATATGTAACATATGGTTGTTACGATATGCACATCTCCAAGTCCCATAATTTTGGAAGTATCACTATTTCCTATCTTCACTATACCTAAATCTGAAGATTCATAGATAGTAAAGAAATTTCTACTTGGAGTTGCATGGAATGATGCTCTTGAGTCAACTACCCAACTAGCATCACAATTAGCCGTCAAACAATCATTTTCACAATCAAAAGAATCACCATGTCATCATGTACAACATTAGTATTCTGTTTTCCTTGATCCATGTTGTCCTTATTTTTCAAGTCTTTCTTGAGCTTCCAACTATCCTTTTTATATGACCTATCTTATCACAATAATAACACTTCAAATTCTTCCTAGATTTAAACCTTCCTCGATTGTTGTCCTTTCTGTTTGTGTCTTTATTTTTTGATCTACCTCTTATCTCTTCTGACACTAATGCATGAGACCCTGAAGTCAGTAGAAATTTTCCCCTCACCTCTTCATTTAGTAAACTATTTGTTACCATGTCCATTGTGAATTTTCCATCCGGAGCAGCATTGCTAAAAGAGATACCAATATTTTCCAATTTTCTCACAATGTGTTGAGGTTTGTCATTCCTCATCTAGAGTTATCTTCATCATTGCAAGTTGAATAATAACACTCTTCATCTCATCGAGATATTCACTTATGTCACTTCCATCCTTATACCTCAAATTCACTAATTTCCTTATCAAAAGGGTCTTGTTGTCAGCAGTAGTCCTCTCATAAACTTCTTGGAGTTTATCCTATATAGCTTTTGAGGATGTCAATTAAAAAATATGATGATACACTACTTTATCTACCCATTGTCTCAAACAAGTCATAGTCTTCCTATCCAACTTATTCTAGTCTTCATCAGTCACCTCTATCAATTTCTGACCTATGATAGGTTCAAACAAATCCTTAGAATATAAATGATCAATCATTTTTTATTTCTGATAGTGCTAATTACTAGCCCTTTAAGAGATATTATTTTAACATGCTTCTCGTTAACCATCTTTTTGAAATATAAATCAAACACACTAACTAGGCTCTTAGAAATTTCATCGAACACCTAGAGGGTAATAAATATCCACAACCCAAAATTTATTACTAACAAATCAACTATGCTCTGATACTACTTGTTGGGATTTACCAAGCGAACTAAATATAAATCTCCTATTTCAATACATAAAAATGAGAAGTCATAAACAAATAAAGAAATTACACAAACCAATTTTATATGGAAAATTCTAAATTTAAGGAAAAAATCCCGAGGCAAAAGACCACATTAAATCACTATATCACTAGTTTCATACAGAACAAATTCACAGGAGAACAAAACTCTCCGGTATTAATTATTATACTTTCTACAAAATTAGTATTATCAAGCAAGAAAATAAATAATTACGGATTATAAATATAATAACTTGGCGAAGTTACCATTGACGATTATAAACGAATCTAAATAAAATATTTACATTTCTTCAATACATATAAATTTTTTTCCTTTACAGCCTCAGTTTTTTTTCAAAATTAGAAAACCAAAAAACTAAAAAAAAAAAGCGTTCTAGGTTACTTTTATTCTTTTCAATGAATCTATAAATTTATATTTTTATCCAAAATAAATGTTATAATTTTATATATACCCAACCGTTTGATCCTAACACCGAACTCAACGATGGAGAAGAAAAAGCTTTAACTAAACGAATCAACAAGAGCAGATGGATTGGGAGGGATGGGCACTTCCACCGTGCCTTCCAGCATCTGGGTCACCTTCTTCATCTGCGGCCTGAGAGCTGGATCCTCTTGGATGCACCAAATTGCCACCTTCACCAACCTTTCCACTGTTCTCACACTGTACAAGGCCTCTTCGTCACCCTCCACCAACAAGTTCACTTGCTTTCCCAAGTAGCAATCATATGCCCAGTCGGTCAATACCACCTTAGCATCGTCCGCCGTTTCCACGACATTCTTCCTACAACAAATGAGCTCCATGAGTAGCACACCGTAGCTAAAAACATCCACCTTGGCCGTGATCGCCGTCCTCTTGAACCACTCCGGTGCAACGTACCCTCTGGTCCCTCTTATGCCAGTCATGGCCCGGCTTTGATCAGTGGTCAGAAGCTTTGCTAGGCCGAAATCGGATATCCTTGGATTCAAATGCTCGTCGACAAGGACGTTTTCTGGCTTGATATCACAGTGGATGATCTGGGTGCTGCACTCCTCGTGAAGGTATACAAGACCTCTTGCAATCCCAAAAGCAATCTGCATCCTTGTGTCCCAACTGGGTCTTGCCGCATTTGAGAAGAGGAATTTGGCCAACGAGCCATTGCTCATAAACTCATAGACCAGCATCCTGTGAAGCCCTTCATCACAATATCCCAGCAGGGGGACCAGATTCTTGTGGTGAACTTTGCTTATTGTTCTAAGCTCTGTTTGGAATTCTTTATGCCCGTCAGGTGACACCTTGTCAAGCCTCTTCACTGCTACGCTAGTACTAATGGAATCACCGGCCAGTGAACCTTTGAACACCGAGCCGAAGGCACCGCTCCCCAGCTCCTCTCGGAAGTTATTGGTTGCTTTCACAATGGCCTTGTAGGATAATAAACGTAGATTGGTTCCTACGTTGCCTGCAACTGGTTGATCCTTGTCAACACGCTTCTTTTTGGTTGGGTAGATTTTCATAACAAATGCTGCTAAGCATACCAGATTAATGGACCCGACGCTGCCCAAAAGCACTGAAATAGCTACTATAACCCTGTCTTTTTGGTCTCTTCTGTCTCTTCTAGAATTCGGACGAAGAGAAGGTGTCGCCTGGTAATTAGGATCTGGAGCGAACGAAGATACATTACTTCTTGCCACTTTGATGAAAATCTTTCTGTCTGTGTTGTCCCTCCCGTTGGAGAGAGGCAGCTTCTTCTTCCAGCAGCTCCCACTCCTTTCATAGACAGCAACCGCGCAGAAGCAGTCCACCAAACAAGCTTCCTGGCATGCAATTTCGGTTATGGGATTGAGCTCCTCGTAATCATCGTCAGGCCAATCCACCCCATCCATTTCCCTAAAGTCGTACAACGTTGATGCGTTGGATTGATCCCCACCGCACCGTTGGGGCAGCACCGAGTCTTGTTTGCATCCTAGGAACGGCAAGCTCGGGTCCACGAACGAGTACCCCAACGGGCATGAGCAGACAGCTCGGCCGTTTTGATCTACTCTGCAATAGCTGTTCAAACCGCAAGGTCCACTTCCTCTATCGGTCGGAAAGGCAGTGCATATCCTCTGCGGGATGAGCCCATAGTCATTCCACGACCCGCCAGACTCGTTCCTGGGGTGAGCATACGATCTCAACCCCCCATCAGAATCAAGAGTCAGCCTGTAGAAATAACCAGGCCCAGTGGGAGAGTTACTTGTATATGATCGCCTCGCCGAAGTACCATTTACTTGAGTGATAAAGTAAAGCACGCCTGAGCTATTCAAGACAAGTTGGGAACCTGATCCCACGGTGTTGCTTGCCCAATATGCGCGGTATCTGTTACCCGTGGGAAGAGCAATTGTGTATAGTACGAGGTTTCCATCAGATTGCATGCGCAGTTGGAACCTCCCATCCGACAAATTGGTCGGAAGCAGGCGGGAAGATAGGCGGGAGTTCATGAGCAGCGGCTGGGAAGGCAGGAGCGTGTCCGTTGGCGAGTCGAAGCTCTGCCATTGGACCACGCCAGCTTCGCCTCCGGCGATGACAAAGTTGCCGGTGTCAAGCATGGAGGCGTGGGTACTGTCCTGCTCTCCTGGTGTAGCTCTCCATATCTCTTCGCCCTGCCGGTTTTCGACCAGAAGCCGTCCGTCTCCGGCTAGCCGGGCAGTGGATCCCGCCGGAGCTTGGATTGGGTCGGTCAAGCTACCACGGGTTCTTGCAGTCCAAACGATGGTCTGGTCAGGTATCCTGTTGAACCAAATGGCTACATAGAAGAGGTTGGAGGTGTTGGAGGAGGTGGGGTAGAATCCGAAGGCATAGTCGCCGGAGGGGGAGACCCATGATCGGTTCCCGTCTACGGTAGAGATGGAGGAGCCCAGAGTTATGTTCCGATAGGGAGACTGGGCTGAGGTTAGCAAAGGCAAGAGCAAGAGGCAGAAAAGGATGGAGAAGAGAGAAGCCATAGGCACGTACTGTGGGATGTTCTTTCACGTTACATGTCACGTTTGGCTTTCTGTATATAGAAAAGCATGAGTGGAAGTTTCAAAGAATTAGAGGCCACCATCATGCATTGAACTTTCTTTTGAGACAATCAAAGCAGAAGGGTCACACTGCGGCGGTCGTCTCTATCGTTTGAAAGCCATCTTCTAGACGCAAAAACGTGTTGCTACTCTCTCATCCATGCGCGTTTCTCATCTTTCTCTATAATAAAGTGCAAAACCTGCCAAAATTTGTTTAGAAAGACTCATCTTTGCCAGTCCAGCGGTCTTCTTATTACATAGATAATAATTTTGAAGACAGCTACGCAACAGCTGGTAGCGGTTGTGACCGCTAATACAAGCAGGGAGGAGACTTGTTCTCAAACCATAAGAATTGTCTTAAACGTTCACCAAGCGTGGTCGATGGGCTAAGCCACCAAATAATAAAAGCTGGTCCAAAGTTAAAATTAAGCCTAAGCCTATCTGTCTAAATTAAACTGAGTAAAGCTACGTTAACTTCTCTAACTTATCAAGGCATCACGCAGCTTATTCTCACCCCTGCAAGAAAGAAACAATTGATTTTAGGTGTTAAAAACTTATGTTTCATCATACACAGAAGACGCCACCAATGGTCTTGCTGGCCTACCAAAAAATTTATAACATCAGATAGGAAATTTTATAACAATGTTCTAGCACTGATTAATTAGAGAAATCTACAAGTATAACAATGTTCCCCCCCAAAAAAGCTTATAGGCTCTGACGACAATTGCCACCAAAAATAATGAAAATTGCATCTTTTACTTGTCCATATGACAAAATGTCCATATACTAAAATAACATAATATTTCAGAAATTCTAATTCCACCCACTCCTAGAACGCCTTCCCCCAAGATCAGTATAACCAAGTTCCCATTTTTTAATTCAAGCAAAAAAGAGAAGTGACACCAAGCTAGAGGCCGTTTTAAGGAAAGCAAAGGGAGAAGCAAGGAGGACAAAAGCCTAGAAAATGACAGAGGCATTTTCATGTGTTGGGTTTATCACATGTCATGTTTTAAGGTGACTGGTGACTTGTATATAAAATAATAATAATAAATTATTCATTTAACTGATTTTTTGACGAAGAGAATCTCATAATACTTATTACAAGTCTTTTTTTAAAGGCCTATAAAGACCAACGGTAATAGTGATATCATAACATTTTTGGAGCTAGGCCTCTTTATAATATTTGGAATTAGTATGTAGTGATGAGGGTTTATCTTACAACAAGTTTGAAGGTGATTAGTAATTTATATATAATTTAATGAGAAAATTTTATTCATTGAAGTATCTTTTAGATTAAGAGAGGCTCGTGACACCTATTACAAGTTTTTTTTTAAAGGCCCAATACTATGCTCAACCAAGAATGTTTGCCCAAGTTATTTGGGGAAAAACTTTTAATTTTCTCTAAACCAACTAGTTTCAATTTTGCCTAGAAAATATTATTATAATATAGATTCAATTTAGTTTGCAAAAATAAAAACACTTGTTTGAGTTTTGTTCTTTTTTTCCCGAGTTAAGTGGTTCAATAACTTTCTTCTCCCTTTGCTTAAAGCGAGGTTCCACAAGGTTCATTTTTTCTTTTCTATGTGTTTCTTAATGGGGTTTCGGTGCTTGAGCATTCTTTGAGCTGAATTGAGCACTTTCATGCATCAACAGGTTCAATAAATTTAACGACACATAATTTAATCACCCCCCTGAAAAATTGTTTTGCTGCATCAACCCTAGTTCAATTAAACAATGCAAAAAAACTATTCCGATTATCAACTCGTTTGGTGGTCTTTGTTAGGATTTTAACATCCAAAAATCCCTGAACTCCTTGATATGCTTTAACAAGTACCGAACAATATTTAATAAATACATAATAATTTTGTGAATCTCAAAATATATTAAAAATCACAAACCATTTATTATTGTCAATAATAAGTACAAACACTTAAATTGTGAAATCCTCACACTCTCTAATTGGAAACAACTCACATTTCTAACAACACTCAATCTCTAACTATAACACACTCCAATTAAAAATACATCACAATCTCCAAATAGGATATACATTTAATTGAAAACTCACAATTCACAATTTGAAACAATACTTTCAATTGTGTATTCTCTTCAATTCTAATCTATTTCACTCACAATACAACTGTATATTTATAGACCCTCGTAGATACGAACAACCACAACACTAAATATTCATCATCTTTTACAATTCTATTCGAATTTCTCGTACTTCTTAGCATAAAACAATGTCTTTACGATTCTTAATATAGTTTCACGTCATCTCATATCCATCATATAATGAAGGACCTCAACAATTCTCCCTCCCTAATCATACGGAACACACTAGGGTTGTTTTTAATATCCATCACATTGGAAAAAGATACAATCCTCTCAATCTCCCTTTCTCGCCCCATACAAAAACTCCTTGAAAAAATCTTCAACTCTTGCACCACTTGTCAAACACCAGTCGAACTTAATACACCACTGTCAACCATCATCACATGAGGATGAAAATATCTCAATACTTCTCCCCTTCCAACTCATGTGGAATGTCCTCTATCTCCTTGATTAAAACTCTAGCACATCTTCCCCACCACTGTTTGGCCTTTTTGGCCCCCACCCAAGCTCCGACACCATTATTGTCCTCTTTGGACCCTCAAAAGGGACTTAAAACAACCAAAGGAAACTCGCAATAGGTGTCACAGGCCTCTCTTAATCCAAAAGCTAGCTCAAGGAATAAGGCTTTCTCATTAGCCTATATTCAAGTTACCAACAACATCCAGACCGATGTAGGATAAACCCAACAACTCCCCTTCACACATTTGGCGTGACACGAAATAATCATCGTTTGGCAATCTCACACATTTTATCAGACGACACCTACTTTTCATCACTTGGAAAACTCCCTTTAAATCATCAGGTGGAACCCATGAAGGAGACATCCACAATTGACGTAAGCAAATCCAGTTTGAACTTGGCTCTGATACCAGTTGTTAGGATTTTAACACCAAAAAATCCCTACACTCCTTGACATGCTTTAAGAAGCACTGAATAATATTCAATAAATACACAATAATTTTGTGAATCTCAAAATATATTAAAAATCACAAACTATTTACTATTGACAATAATAAGTATACAAATACTCAAATTATAAAATTCTCACACTCTCTAATTAGAAACTACTCACAATCTCTAACAACACTCAATCTCTAAGTAGAATACACTCTAATTAGAATCAATCTCTAAGTAAAATACACTCTAATTAGAAATACATCACAATCTCCATATAAAATATACATCTAATTAAAAACTCACAATTCACAATTTGAAATAATACTTTTAATTGTGTACTCTCTTCAATTTTAATCTATTTCGCTCACAATATAATTGTATATTTATAAACAACGAAAACCAACCACGTAGATACGAAGAGCCACAACACTAAATATTCATCATCTTTTATAATTCTACTCGAATTTCTCATACTTCTTAGCAGAACACAATATCTTTATAATTCTCCATGTAATTATACATCATCTCATATCCACCTGTTTTAGAAGTTGAGAAACATATTGGATGCATTTCAGACAAATTTGATTCATATACACAGCTATATATAATTAAACTTTTATGCCGATGGTGAGGAGATGTTTGCCTTGGCCAATTTGATGAAAACCTTCTTGTTAACACTCGGGTCCATCTCCCCTTTGGAGATGGGCAGCTTCTTCTTCCAACAGCTCCCATCTCCGTAGACACAAACTCCGCACAAACAGTCCACCAAACAAGCCCTCCTGCGCGTATCCTCGTCCATCGGGTTAAGCTGCTCGTAGTCAGCAAAAGGCCAGTCCAACCCTTGCATCTCTGCCATATCAAACAGCCTGCTTGCCCCCGATTCGCCTTCTCCACACTGCTGTTCTACCTCAACATTCTTCTTGCAGCCTTGGAATTTGTTGTGCATGTCCAAAAATAAGTACCCGAGTGGGCACTCGCATATCGGTCTTTTGCTTGTGTCTAGCCTGCAGTAGCTGTTGAACCCACAAGCTCCACTGCCCGCGTCGTCACTGGTAATGGCCGTGCAGATGTTGTCAGGACAAACCAAACATCAGTCCAACTTGATCCCATTTTGTAGTGAACGTACTTCCTCAACACCCCATCATAATCAAGCGTCAACCTGTGGTAATATTCAGATCCAGTAGGAGTGTTATTTGGCATCAATTGTCGACTTTCGGATCTCCTATCTGTTTTCACTATAAGGTAGAGTAAGCCCGATTCAGCTAAGACTGATTGAGAGTTGGAGTTAACTGTATCAGACGCCCAATAAGCTCTATAAACGAGCTCACTAGGATAAGCTACCGTATAGAGCACCAGATTTCCATCGTTTTGCAATCGAAGTCGGAACCTGACATTGGACAAGTTGGTCTCAGTTAGAGAAGAGGTAAAGCGTGAATCCATGTTAAATACCTGCGTAGGCAAGAGAGCGTCCGAGGGCTGATCGAAGCTCTGCCATACAATGGTGGAGGCCTTGCTAGTGAGCACAAAGTTTCCTGTGTTAAGCATGGATGCAAAGGCAACATCTTGGTGATCACTTCCCAGCTTAGAGCTCCGTATGTAAAACCCACGATTCGAGTCATGATTTTATATTTAGAACAGGTCGGTTCGACCGTCATTTTTGAGTCGAGTATGTTTCAGAACACGTGTACCGAGCCGATGCCAATCATGCGTACCTAAATTTATAATGATGACGTCATGAATACAACAGAAAAGAATGAGTTATTAAAATATATGAAAATATGCAGTACATTTTTTTTATTTTTATGTAATTTGATCGTAGAAATAGTTTTATGCCGTTTATCGCGTTAGGACGCGTTATAGGTAGTTTGGGCGGGTTGATAGTTATAGAGCATGTCATTTTGAAATTTTGATGTTTATTTTATTTTCTGGGATTTTTTCCAATTTGTTTGGATTTTTTTAGAACTTATTACGAGTAACTAATTATTTTGACTTGAGATGGAGTCGAGTCAAGTATTATTTACGAGTTTGCCATCCAACCCAAAATTTTACCCCGACACCTTCACCTCCAAACCCTACCCTCCTCCCCATTGTGGCCGCCGCCGCTGCTGCCGGCGCCGCCCGGCCATCGACCAGTGCCGCTCCGCCCCACCACACCGTCGTCGTGTCGCCCCGACCGACCCCGGCCCTCATCCGGCCACCGCGGCTAGCTCCGCGCCCGCGAGTGTTCGCGTCGCCGATTCCTGCGCCGCCGATCGACACCGTCTTGCCTCGCCGCGGCATCGCCGTGTCTCCCCTTCTAGCCCCGGCCGTTGACCGGCCTCCGCCACGCCGGAATTGCCGCACCTAGCGAAGGGATTGCGTCGCCGATTTTGTCGCCGGTAGCTGTCACCGTCGCCATCGAGTGGTCGGCTCGGCATCCTCTACCCCCCAGCGGCCTTTTCCGACCAGAGCGCCGCCCAACATCGCCCTGATCGGCCAGATCTAGCTACCCACCAGCCGCCCCTATTTTTGCCACGCCGACACCGCAGATGTGTCGGGCTCATCGAGACGATTCCAATGGTACCCTATACGACCCCTATCCAG
>JAVDBV010001530.1:0-21289 GCA_032619315.1 Piper longum
AACCCGGGCTGGGACCACGGCCCAGCCCGGGTTGGTTCATAATACTCGCGACTAAACCAAAGTCTCGAGAGCGCCTCACCAACACCATCTCTTCTCCGTCGCCGGCGACACCGCCGCCGGGTCTCTTTCCGGTGAGAAGAGGGGAGGAGAGAGGGAGGGGCGATGTCGTCGTCGTCAAGCAGCGGGCTGACCTTCAAGCTTCACCCGTTGGTGATCGTCAACATCTCCGACCACTACACCCGCGTCAAGTCGCAGCAGCACCGGAGCACGCCCCTATACCAGGCCCCGCGCGTCTACGGCTGCGTGATCGGCGTCCAGCGCGGCCGCACCGTCGAGATCTTCAACAGCTTCGAGCTCCTCTACGACCCCCACACCGACTCCCTCGACCGCTCCTTCCTCCTCCAAAAGCAGGAGCTGTGTAACCACCTCTATCGTTCTCTCTCTCTCTCTCTTCCTCGTCCTCCCCAATCTGATGTGTATGTTTTGCTTTTGTTGGTATGTGGGCTTTGTGTTTCTTCAGCTGCTGCTAGGGTTTCTAGGGTTTTTTTTTGTTTTGTTTTGTATTTGGAGATTGATTGGTTGGTGTGTGAAATGTATGATTGCATTTGTGTTGTTAGTTGAAAGTTTTGGGGGGAAAGAATTTTCTGAAAATTAATTCGTTGTTGGGCTACTTGAAACTGACAAAAAGCACATTCGTTCGCGTGTGGTACATTGTGCGTGTGAAGTTTGAGGTGAACTAATTGCCTAAAATTTTGTTCTTTTTGGCTACTTGAAGTTGGCCAAATATAATCATTTGGGTCGTGGGGAAGAAGAAAAAGAACTAATTGTTTAGAGATTCTTGTACGTCAACTCTTTGATTCTATGTACATTGTTCATTTGAAATTGTTGGCGTAGTGATTTGCTAAAAATGTTTTTTCTTTCTTTTTGGCTGCTTGAAATTTATCAGATAAAAAGGTTTTCCCAGATTTCTACATTCTCGGCTGGTATTCGACAGGATGTGGGGCTCCAGAGTCGGATATGCGGTTTCACAAAGCTGTAAGTTTTCACGTCAAATACATGCCATTTGTGAGAAGAGTGGAGAAGAAAACCAACCATTCGATAAATCCTTCATTCTTTGTTAAAAATTGAAAATGTTTATGCAGTCATGAATTGCAGTGAATGTTGATTCTCTTTGTGTTAGATCAAGAAAAAGAAAACAAGAAAAGAATAAATTGGCATTCATACATAAGCTCTGGTTACTCTTAAAAGAGTGAGGCTTGGTACTCAACTCTTACCTCAACTAGTTTGTGGTCTTAGTCATTAGGTCAACTTTGTTGAGACATTTTACTTTCATGGTTGTGTAACAACTGTAACATGAAAAAACGAATCACAACGTATAGCTTGGAGAAAACTGGCGTGAAAGTAGACCTTGATAGAAAACTTTCCAACATGGCAATCATTTTTGTTTTCACACTCTTTTTACTCTCTTCTACATCTTGTTCTGTTCTGTAATCTGTTCCATGGCCTATGGCTTTGTTCTGTTGGTGATGCATATTTTTATGTAACAGTTAATGGATATAAACGAAAGTCCTGTCTATGTTGTTTTGGATCCGGTGATCACCCATGCTCAGAAGGATCTTCCTGTGACCATATATGAAAGCGGTATTTGCTATAGACTAAGATATTTCGTTTGCCCAATTTCAACTTTCTTTCACTTTGCAATAAACACGCAAGGTTTTTCAAGTTGTTTTGCCTGATTTCATTTTTCTAGTTTGCGTAGCTATCTGTATCCTGTGAGTTATTTGCAATTCTTTTGGTTGTATTCTCATATGGCTCTCTGCAATATCTTATAATTCTATCAATGGTGAATATGTGATAACAACGTTGGTCCAACTGTCCATGGTTGACGCTTATGTAAAGTAGTCTTTTTAGTTTTTTTTTTCATCTGCACAGCGAACATTTAATCGTTATTGCATTTTTTACAAGACAACTACTATTGTTGCAGAGTTGCATCTCATAGATGGTATTCCTCAGCTTATTTTTGTCCGCTCGAACTACACAATTGAGGTTTGTCCTTGGTTTTATCATTAAAATATGCAGTCAATGTAATCATGTCAATTGAAAATTCATTGTCTATGTCCATGAAGACTGTGGAAGCAGAACGAATCTCAGTTGATCATGTTGCTCATCTTAAGCCATCTGATGGGGGCTCTGCTGCAACTCAATGTATTATTATTTCCTATTTGAATCTTCTGAAGTCGGATGATTATGCCTTGTTTCATTTTGTTTTGGAGTTTTTGGAAAAAAAACTTATGTTGTCTGTCTGGTACCTGATGTATGAGTACAGTGGCAGCACATCTTACTGGCATACATAGTGCAATTAAGATGTTGAACAGCCGGATCAGAATTCTTCACCAGTATCTTCTTGCCATGCAGAAAGGTGATTGTATCTGATTCTGTTTTTGTGTATGCTTGTAATTGGGACATACGTTTTTAAGTGTGCTATTGTCGAAAACCATTTTTAAAGCAAATTTTATCTGGTGTATAACCCAATAATTGATCTTTTTGACTTAAATGTATGTGCTTTTTAATCCAGGGGAGATTCCTGTGGAGAACTCTATGTTGCGGCAGGTTTCTAGCCTTTTGAGAAGACTCCCAGCTGTTGAATCAGCGAAATTCCAAGATGACTTTTTGATGGTAAGTCGGCCATCATTTGATTTTTTGCCTCTTTGATAGGTTATAGCAAGATGGCATCTATTATGAAAAATTTCCATTTTGTTTTTGTGTGACTTTTTTTTATCACCCACTTAACACAGGAATAATCAATTGTCTATGCAAAAGCTTTACGTCAAAAATAGTCTCATAGGTTAGGTGATTATAACATTAGAATTTTATGGATTGGTGGATTTGTTCTCATTCTTTTTGTTGTAAATACATGGAAGCAGACATGCATTCTATATAAATGAATCTTAACTGTGGTTCGTTGTCTTCTGCAGGAGTACAATGATACATTGCTTATGACTTACCTTGCTATGTTTACCAGTTGCTCAAGGTCAACAGATATTTCTTGTTACTTGGTCATGCGTCTTTTGTGATTGAGGCTAATAGTGTGGACTTTATTAAGCTTACTCTGATGAAAATTACCTTACTTTTGCAGTACAATGAATGAGCTTGTGGACAAGTTCAATACTGCTTATGACAGGCAGACTCGGAGAGGAGGTCGCGCAGCGTTTATTTAGACACTTGAATTGGGGGGGAGCCGTAAACAAAAGTCACTCTTTTGGATAGGTGGTTTACCACAAGAGAAACTCGATAAATATTTTGGGGATCTACATTCTTGAGGCAGTCAACATGTTGAGGGATACCATGGTTTGGTGACAAATTTTATTTCTTTGTTTACGAGTCGTCGAAATATTGCTTCCTTCTACAGTAGGATACTGGGCAGAAAGTGTTGATTTTGAATTCGACAGTTTATAGCAAAATTATGAAACAGTTAAAAATACCTGGTATTCATGTTGGGATTTTGTCTATAATAGTCCTCACATTATTAACAACCGGCAGCATCTTCACAGGGTTTATGTTGCCATTATATTATGCATATGCCGTTTGCCTTGTTTTTTTTTTTGGTAATTTTCTTGTAGAAAAATTATTTTAACTTCCCAACTTTAATCTGTGGGTTACAGAATCTTTGCTAGGAAGTGGTACAACCCAGCAAAATGTTGATTTATTTCTTTTAACATCGTGTATGCGTTGTAAGACTACTCTTAACTTAGAGCCCAAGAGAAAAAAATATAAAAAAAGCTGAGCTGCTACCGTTTCTCGCTCAATCAAGCTGTGTTAGACTTGATCTGTCTCAAACAAACAACTCCTTTTTAGAAATCGGAATGGCATCGTTGTCTGCTTAGAGCCAATCTCCATCATGGATCAGAATACCACCGATATGAACAGGACATGCTTCTCTCTAAGGCTTCTTTTGTTGGGTTTTGTTGGGTGAGATCCAATGCTCTGACGCCAACATCGCAGCTGTTTATCTCGTCTACGTCCCTCATGCACCCATCAACAACAACGCCTGCCCATCCCATGCTGCAAGCTAACTGAGCCAAATTCCCACCTATCAAAGCATATCTCAAGCTCCTACCTCCATCAATCTCCATCAATCACCAGGACTCTCCATGTCCTTTGCTTTCGAGCATTTGCCTCACCAAGACGTTGTTCTCGAACACCTTAACCGTCGCGACGGGCCCTGAAAATGCGCGACGCTGGCCATATCTTTGGAAGATTGGTGCTAGTGCTCGCAGTTCGCCGTTGGCCACCAGGGACAGATTTGCGCCACAAACTTCGGCTGAAGCTGGAGTTGCCATCGTTTGCTACAGTAAGATGTACTCGTCCTCAATTTGAAAATATCAAGTAAGAGAGCATTTTAGTTAGAAACAAATTGATCAGGCTCTATGCGCAGATCTCTCCCAATGACTCAATTCTGACGATGTTTATGTTAATGAACCACTTCTAATACATATTGAGCAACAAAGAAATGCCACGCGAACGAACATATCAACAACAAGAACAAATCCCAGAAAGAGTTCGACTTCCTGAGATTGAAATCAATGAGAACAAGTGAAAAAACAAATGCATGATAACCTTTTAAGTATGATTTATGAAGTACATATTTGAAACTGTCACTTTATTAATCTACACATATAAATAAAAAAGAGAGAATTTACAGTTTTGGCTGAGAAATTTAAGATCAGGGGTGTCGGAACTTGTTCAAAGATCAGTCAACGATGGGGATAGAATGGATTGCTGCCAAATTTGCTGGCCACATAACGATCCTTCCTAAACGACAAACGTTGACTTCCCAGCCAAATACAGATTAAATGGGCTTTTCATAGATCAAGCCCAACACATCAAATGCTTAAAGGCTTCTAAATGGGCCATGCTGCAACATTACCCACTAAAATTAAATGTCCTTGGTGACAATTAGGTAGGCAGTTTTGCTTCAACAAAGCATTTTTTTTTCATTTCATTGAAAAAAAGATTTATAAAAAACGCTGATTTGTAATGCATATAGTTTACCCAAATGATTATGGAACAGCCCCAATCTGAAAGAATTGGATTGAGATAAAATTAAACATGTCCATGGAATTAAATTTTTAGATGATCGACACACTCTCAATTGGTAATAAACCAGGGCATATATATAATCACCCTTAAGCATTATACCACCTCTAGTATTTACTCACACCTTTTTGTTCCGATATTACATAAATTTAAATGATTTAACCACTTTTCTTGCCAGCTCTAAGAAAATGAATTATTTAATACAATACTTAAGCAGGCTAACTCTAATAATACCTCATAGTACGTTAATATTGTTGATGTTTATTTTCATTGATCACGTCATTATATTAAGTAGTTATCTTAAGCCACAATACATTGAAGGAAGCCTGGTAGATTAATGCCTACATAAATAAGTAGTAGTCCTGCATTGTCATAATCAACACAAAGCTAGCCAACTCATTTAGTTCTTTCTTATATATCGCTGTTCTTTACTGTTCATTTCATTCCTATTATTATACTACATTATCATACTTCAAGTTTAATATTATAAGTAACAGGCATGAATGAATGAATTTAGAACCATCTTTGTCTTATTTCATGGATTAATGTATGATTTGAAGCACCTTATCTTGTTATCTGTGATGGGTGTTCTGCCTTCTACGCTGGGCTGTCTTCCATTAAACAATTTACCGGTAAAATAAAAAAAATGATAAAGCTAGATGATATTAATATATAGTATGGTTAACTATAATATGATGTATTTGGTGTAAGGATTTATGTTATACTGCTTGAAATTCAGAAAGTATACATATTCATTCGGGAGTTACAGTTGATGTTTCCCATTATTAACTTTTAACAACTAATACCTGAAAAATATGGTCTGGATGTAAATTTAAGCATTTGAAGTTATTATTTACAGGGTTTACTGTAAAAACTATCCGTTTGACATAATTTGCGGCCAAAATAGGATCAACAATACTAGCGTTTAAGCTTCTATCTTCAAACTAACAGTAAAACATTTTTGCTGTCAAAGAATAGTTATACCATCAAAATATGTTGAATGGTAGAGTAATTGATTTATCTCTATCTGTACATATATATAATTAGGTTTTCAATTTGAAAATACTTGTCTATAAAGCTGCTTAGTTCTCATTAAAATAAGGTATAAATATGCACCCTTGTAGTTTCAAAACTCAAAGTCTAAGAACTCCCCAAATTTACTTCATGCTTTTAAGCTCAAACTCCATTTGTAACCATTTACTTGTAATTTTTGTGATTGACTCTATTTGACTCTCTCAATCAAATAACAAAAGTGAATAAAATAAATTATAATTTTAGTTTTATATTTGCGCCTAAGTCAATATTTAAAAATAAATTTAATATGTCAAAGATAACAATATATTTTAATTTTATATAATTTTTATTTATTATATTAAAAAAATTATATAAATAACTCCATTCTGTAACCCGTTGAGTCAAGTCAAGACACGAATTTTTAACTATGCAAACAAAGCATTTGCGTCAAAAATATAAAGAGTTAACCAGTAGTGTCATCTCTTGAACTTCTCGATTCCCATCCACAGACAAAGAAACGAACAGTCCGTTAAAACCCCACCTAAATTAGGGATCTTCTTTGTGTTCACAGGTAACAAATTTGTTAGCTAGCTAGTTACCAGCTCAAGAGCCAGAATAAAGAAAAATAAAAAAAAAACAGTTTAAGATGCACAAATCATGGCTCATTCTTAGACCACCCAAGAGGACAAAACAAGGCATCTAGTGCTCTAATCCTCCCTCGTTTTATGTCGTGTCAATACAATCCATCTCACTTAAACAATCATCAACTAAAATAATTAACATTTACAATATTATGTTTCCATGCACCAAGTTAAACTATTCTAATGCTCCATGTCCACTCCTTTTTATTTATACAGTAATATCATATTATATAATGCTTAAAGATAAAGAAACACATAGAACCGTCTCATGTTTAGGCATCCTTATGTCTCCTCTTGTACAGATTACAAATTGTAAGGTTCTCCAAGTGTGTGGCAGGCAAAAAAGATGATCAAGGTGTAAGGTATATATCTTGAAAGATTGGAGCCGATCATGGTTTCTCCAAACAAGGACTCAGATCATGCACATGCCCAAGACTTTTTAGTCTTGTACTAATTAATCCTTAGCATTCAAGGAAGAGAAATGTTTTATAATATTATTATGGTTGGGTTAGATTTGAGGATTCTTTCTTGATTACAGTGTAATGCTTAGGGTTATGTGCCTGCAATGATATTAGCATGAAAAAAAAGTATTCTTTTTCTTTTTTTAAAGAAAAAAAAAGCCTTCTAAAGTTGCCAACTTGAGTTCTTTGAAACATTGCAAACAATAAACTACACTTCCTTGTAAGAAAAAAAAGACCATACTTGCAAATTATCAAAAAAGAAAATGTCTCTCTACTTGCACAAATGAGCTTGTTAATTATGGTGAATTAGCTACCCCCCCTTCAGAATTCAACAGATGACTAATTAATTTCTAACCTGATCTTCACTCCACGTCCTATTTGAACAAACCTGTGAATTCTCAAATTATTTACTGCACATCTTCCTATAAAAGACAAGAATTGCATATTTATATCTAATCAAGATGTTGAATATTGAGCCCACATTGGGTTTTTTAATGTTACAACCAATTTTAGGTCAAAGGTCCAAAACCCTGATAAGATGGGATGTGGTAGAAAAAACCATCTTAAGATGAGATTAAATATATATATAGTCTGAGACTCTAATACTGTCTTTATGCATAAGACTTAAGTAATAACTACTTTATATTTTATATTTCTACTGGTGAAGTATTTCTTCTACATGAAGATTGTGTGTAATCTATCAAATTATTATTTATAATTAGATAACAAATAGAGAATTAAAAGAACAAAACATTTTTTGTTGAAATATATCCATGTATCCGTCATTATCACCAATTTGTCATTAATTAATAAAGATATTGGACAGAACCAGCAAAGCTGGTACATAATTATTCCATTTTAAAATGTAATTATTGAGGTTATAACATCAACATACAAAAACTGACTAATTATAGCTATTATTTAAAAAAATGTGGCCACAGTTAGTACTTTAAAATCAAATGGGTTTTCATTGTGTGATCAGACCATCCTTTAATTGTCAAATCAGTGTTATTCATTAATAAGATTGATTATCAGCAAAAAAATGATAATTATAATATAGGGTGGAAATGCAGCAGCCTGGCCCACCGGTGATAAAAAGATTTCACTTTTTGTAGGCCCCACAAAAGAAATGTGTAAAAGTCTTCGTCTGCGAGATTGACGGCCCAGGAAAGAGGCTGGCAAGCCTCTACATCGGCATTTATTACCATGCATGCATGCATGCAGACTCCTCCCTTTAGGTTTTGCCTCATCATTTACTACACTTTCAATTTTACTAACTAGTAAAATAAATTTAACATTTAAGTGATAAAATAAATTTTAAAAAATCTAGATTGTTTTTTATATTTAAATATTTTAAAATTTGTGAATATGTTAATTTTAAAAATTTTTCTATGAAAGAAAAATGTGGAGTATTTTCTATATTTCAAAATTATAGAATGTTTTATGGCGTGTGCCAAAAAATTTAAAAAATTAGTATATTCTCAATCTTAAATATCTCTAAATATATAAAAAAAGAATTCACTGTGTGACTAAAATTGGCTAGAGAAGACAAGACGAAAAAAAGCATGGACGAAATATGATTTATGCTTAAAAAACAATTTATAGTTAAAAATATTAATTATTTTTCACATTTAAAACTAGAAATTTAATTTACAATTTCATTTACTTTCCCAAACGAACTTAGGAATTATGTATAACGAGTTGCCTTCGAGCTTGAAAATTACACTATTCAGCTAGTAAATTGATGTAAAAAGTAAAAATGTAATTTAAGCAAATTGGACAAAAATGCAATAAAGTTAATGAGATACAAAGAGAATAGAAGACTAGAATGTATAAAGAATGTACGCAGTTCTTTAATATTCTATCTATACATCATAGTTATCTTGTTTCTTTATTGGTATCCTTTTTTCCTTTAATTGTACGATTGTACTCATATTTTATTCTTCATATTAGAAGAAGCTCAATCACCAGGCACATTCTGTCAAAATGTAATAATATTTAGTTGAAAATTAACTTTGATAATTTCTTTTATTTTTAAACTAGGCGAATCAATCAATTCTTATTAATAAAAGAATAAAAAGTCACACTTCTATAAAAAATAGAGATTCAACTAATCATAATAAAATAAAATAAAAATACATATTAAATTACATAATCTATAAGAGTTTGACACCATAACCGCATTTTGTCATCTTCTCTTTCAGTTTAGAATTTATCTATAAAATCAAAATCTATCTTTAAAATAAGTTGGGCATGATACATATCTATGCCTCCCAATTTGTTTAATAGTGGCAAATTGAAATTGTAACATTAGGAAAATAAAAGTTTGTTTAATAGTGGCAAATTGAAATTGTAACATTACGAAAAAAAAAAACGACAGATATCCAACATGCAACCTAAAATAAGTAACAACATGCCACAAAATCCATAAAACCTAAAATAAGTCAAAATACAACAAATAAAAACACAATATCAACGAAATCCACGCAATGACAGTTCATCAACAAAATAACTAACTCCAAAGTCCAAAAAATAAAATGTCTAAATACAACATAAATTGAATATCACATGTAACAAAATAAAGAAAGTTAATCATGTGGCACCCCGATTTCGTTTCACCTATGAACCAGATTGAAACTGTCATGATCGAGTCGAGTCATTTCTAAAGCAGGTAGTCTATAAGATTTGATTAATAATATAGATCGAAGTAATGTGTTGGCGTCAAGAGAATGAAAGACATTACTAAATATGCATTAAAAATACATCAAATATAAGTAAAAGTGTAAAAGAGAATAACTGCGTTGAGCTCAAGTGTACGTAGCGTTTATTTGTCCTCGCCGATTCATAATCGCAAAACCTATATATATAGTATAAAAAATGTCATTAACGAGTGTTACCAGTTTAAAAATAACTAATAGTTAAACTGCCACAGGAAAGTTGACCCTCCTATTAAGTGAAAATATTTATAAACTCATTTACAGAATCTCTCATAAGGGGGTTAATTAGGAGCCGTCAACCTCACGTGACACCATCCCCTTTCTATCTTATCTTATGCTTCATCAACTTTAAAAACTATCCCTTGTGCGAGAACTTCACTTTCTTTTCTTTTAGCCCTTTACATCCTCAATATCGCTCCTTACCTTGAGTACAGAGGTCGAGTACTATCAAACATGTACCTTCAATACCCTTTAAAATCACAAGTTTAGACACGTGCTACATTGGAGAACTCATAAACCTCTACACTTCTCTGAGTTTGAAGACTCAAAGGTGGAATTGTCAGGATCTATTGGAAATAGAATGAACGTTCACTAGATCTAGAGCCTGCTTTTACTAACATGCCCCCTATCTGAAGACGAGGTCGTCGGTTTTTTCCTATCTCACATCTCACTAGAAAACTCGAGAAAATCATATATAGGCATGAGAGGGGATTTATATAATAGGCTTAAAGGCTAGATACGGTGGATCTTATTTTTGAAATAAGACTTGAGGGGTCTCATCCTTAAGGGTTAATAATCTTGAAAGTAAAATCCGTCTAAATAACTTGTGTTAAGTAAGATCCAATAAAATAGCTACTTAACACATCTTGCGATCTGGAAATCAAATCAGCAATAGAGTATAGTGATAAAAAGTAAGAAAAGTCTTAACGGAGCTGTGGTCCAAGCTGTAAGCATGACGTCTCTTCTATGGCGAGTTCGGACTCTCAAACCTACATCGAAGCCCACTACTAAGTAAATTATTGACATCTCTATATAATGCATGCTCGTGGTGTGTGTTCACATAATAAGAAGACCGCTAAATAAATCTACAACTAAATATAGCATGTAAATCGAGACATAGTAAATGAAATAAATAATAACGAATAATAAACAAATACATACATACACTTATAAATAATAGATCAATAATAAATACACGAAAATAATCAATACTCTAATCATAAAATAATAATAACAGATATTATATAAATACACAGTTAAACACAAGTAAATATCATATATACTCTTCTTAGTAAATATATAAATAATTAAATAAATAAATACATAATCCTTCAATAAATAAATAAATAAACAAATAATTGGTTAATTTTAATTAGTCATGAATAATAATAATATTATAGTCATCATAGTTATCTGTTTCAAAATACACGATTAAATACAAATAAATAATAACATACATGTAACGAACAAATAGATATATATATATATATATATAATTTAATAAACACGAATAAGATTAATACTAATAAGTAAATATATCAATAATAATAATAATAAATCATCACATAAGCACTCATTGTATACGACAAACATGTAAATAAAAAGAATCAACAGTAATGAATGAATAAATAAATTAATAAATAAAATTAATTATAACATCAGCTAAATAATGTGAATATGCATCTAAACTAATGTAGGGGTTCTCAAATTACCGAAAATGGTTAAAAATGAGCTGAATCGAGTTAATTCACTACATCGAACCGGGTCGGCCGGGTTAACTCCGTCCGGGTCAAATAAACGGTTGGCTGGGTTGGCCTGGACTGCTGAATACGGACATGAACATGAACACGGACAAGGACATGGGCATGCAGATGGACACGAATGGGTGAGCAAGAGTCGGGCTGGTAGACGTGAACACAGGTAAACAGACACGAACACGGGTATCAGAGTCTGAGGGGGTGGGCGGCGCTCATCGCTAGAAAACACTGACGACAACGCAGTTGGGGTCGCCATTGGTCGGGATCGATAGCCCTGATGATGAGGAAGGTGATGGTGGTGGCGATCAGTGAAATCTAGCTACTGGCTGGCCGAAAATAGCTAGAAAAAGTGGCGGAATAACTACGGATGTGACGACATCATTGGCGGCGATTGCAACCACGATGGTGGTAAGGTGGCCTTAAAATGAAGATCTCGATGAAGGTAATCTATCTGGGTGGTCGAACCAGTCGGAGGTCGTTTGTTAGCGTCAAAAAATGGCCCGAAAGGGCGGCGGTATAAACTAGCTACAAAAACTCCGTCACCAGCGGTGACTGCGGTGGCGCCGCTGGTCATGAGTAGCATGAATGGAAAACATATCGTGAGGCGGTCCTGGAGGTGCCGGTCTAGTGGTCCTGGGCGAGTCGGAGACTCACCGGTGGCGAGCCAAAGTAGCGGCGGTGGTAAAGGTGTAAACTCTGAAAACCGTGGGAAATCTCTGAAAAATAACATGGTGGAGCTAGGGCTGACATGGATGGCTTAGAGCTTGCCACGTAGGATGATCAGAATGTCTGACAACTCATAGCTTAGTGGGGCCCATCTATAGGTATATTTAATATGTATATGGACGGGAAGCTCGAATTGAGACTATCCAAAGTCAAAATTGACTCGAGTCCTAAAAATAAATCTATAAGCAGGAATCAAGATAAGAAGTTTAAATGGGCCTCGAACCCTCAACTCAATTTGGTAAAAACCTATGACTCAATCAAGATGGGCCCACATGGGCATAATTTGATGATCTGAAATCCCTATGATGTATGTAAATGAGGTACTCTAAAAATCACAAACGGATACTAAACGTTGCAATGGCCTAAATCTAGGCCGACAACCTTGGCTAACCCATAAGAATCATCTGTATACCTCATGTATACGATGATAACTCATGCTCTATTATAGCCTATTTCAAGTTATCATCTACATGTCAGGCATGCTCAACTACCATAACATGCTCATATAGCCATCTAAGCCCCATACTCATAACTTAAAACTGGTCTAGCTCGAACTCACTTGAACTGACTTAAGACTGGCTCGAAACGGGAAAAACTATAGGGGGTAAAACCCTAACCCGAGCTGGGTTTTACAAACCATCCAACAGGGTTGTGCTTGATCATATTAGTCATTTGGGTAGATTGGTTTTTTAGTATTGCCTACCTTATGTTAAGAAAACAACCCTCTATAACCTGAAAAAAGTCCAGTAGTGTCTCCCTTAAAAGTGAGACACGAGAAAATTTTCATAAACATGTATAATTTTATATTTAACAAAAATAAACTTAGAACATTCTCATTTCATATATTTCACACATAGACACATTCCAAAGGTGTTCCACCTCATGTACATCACATTCATAGAGCATTTACAATGCAATTTACATTCTTCAAGTTGTGGATTTGTCCGGTCTTTACATTGGCCATATTCTCTTGCAAAATCATAACAATCCAAAAGCTACTCTAACCTATATTTCTTCTTTGCTCCATGTACCTGTATAAGTAACATGGTTTCACGTACTTGAATTGATTTTATCCTTCAGTTCTAAGACTTTGGGGCTTGGAAAATTTCTTACAAAACGGTTATACATGCGTACCCCATAGTATATCACCTACAAAACAACACAAACATAGGTTAGTAATAATAATTTTCATACATTCTAAGACAAAACAATTTTGTGATTTAGAGGCCCATAAGCTCTCACACATGAGTATTCATAGTGGCCTACTAGCCCAAAATACTATTCTTATAAGATGACTTACTAGCCTCACATTTTAATAATATTGGCTCACTGACCATAAATATTATTTACATCAATGACCCATTGGCCTTCACAACATGACCAACCACATATAACACCAGTAAACAGGTTAGTCATTCCCATTGGTCATTCTCGATCCTTTTGTCCCTTCGACCAAACCGACAATACCATACTATATAGAAAACATACGTTTGTAACCAAAAATTACTAGTCCAAAAATAACTATAGAAAACAATTTCCAATTTGATAAATTGATCACTCATCATCCACGGGAGATTTCAACATGAAACACAATGCTGCACAACATACATCATCTTAATACTATAAAGTGACCAATATAACCTAATCATAATCATTGAACTAAACATGTGTACTAACCGAAATACTTAATTGTAGCGTGCTAGTACTACGTATGATCTGGAATCTGGTTGATGACAACATGTTCATGACCAATAGGGGCTAAACTGATCACTAAAATGCACGGTCTAGATACACTAAATGGACAACATGCTCATGCTGAATGCATGCTACTGATAGGTTATACTTATTATAATCATATTAATAATAAATATTAACCATTAAACCGACCACCACATGTGGGTACCAACGGGGACTCTCGGTGAGCGTCATGCTCCTGCCCATCACGTGAGCATAGAAAATCTAAAAATTATATAATACGTATAAGGGCTAGGAAAGGCTGATAAATAGCACTAAAATGACTTTTAAGCTATATCTCATCTTTCGAACACTCATCAAAAGATTTCAACCTTGAAGCTTTATTAATCCAAAAAATGGATAAGATGACCCGTAGGTATTGGGATCAAATAAAATATCACTAACTATGTCATAAGACGTGAAAATAAAATGATGTAGAGCCAAGCAAAAGGTTAAACAAAGACAAATCCTAATAGACCTATGAGGCAAGCTTCATGCCTTAGCTCGGCGAGCTCGACTCCGCACAACTTAGCAAATATAGACAATTACCCAAACCTTGTATGATGTATGTGTGCAATGACATGTAGACAATCCTAGATACAGTAAATGATGACATGAAAATGAGCCAAAAATTAAACACACATCACATCATAACATACACCATTCACATGTTGATGGTGCCATCATCGCTGATCATTATTTTGTAAAATAAAAGCATATATTGAGACAAAGTTCTCGGTTCATTATGAAATAATTTTCAAGATTCAACCGGCACACTTTAATCTAACAAAATATATCGAACTACTAGAAAGATTTAGGGAAATTTAATTGAGAAACCTAACACACTAATCGAGACTAAGATCTCAGTGAAATTATGAAAACTTAAGATTTTGGGTCAATTGTTTAAACTCAACTTCGATGATAATTTTGTCGTAACGACTTTAATTTGAGAAAATTGAAAGATCTAGAATCAAACCCACACCCATCACCCGAAAATTGAAAGATCTAGAGTCAAACCCACACCCATGCCCGTCAATCAAAGATTATTATTATTAAAATAATCCTATATAATTTAGTTAATTAAGATAATTAAATTAATTATCATTTAACTAAATATTTTCACACTGGGATCATTCACAACCAAATACGAGTCAAAATATTATTATTTTTGCTAAATACTCAATTAAACGACTTGGCAAGTTGTAAAATTATAATTTTAATCTCTTTTGTGTTTCAACTATTATTAGGTAGAATAGTTCGTGAATTTTAAAATTTCAAGTGGAGACAAATATTTTATTTTATTTTATTAGCCTAAATATAATAAATAATAAAAAGCACATTTTTATAAAAAAAATCAAACTAAAAAAACTAGTAAATCTACATGCAAAATCAAGACCTTGCATAACGACGAAAAGAATGGGGGAGAAACCTCGGTGAGAGAAGAGGAAAATGAGGAAGGAGAGGAGAAGGGAAGGAGAAATGAGGAAGAGAGAGAGAGGTGATGTAGGTTGGACTACGGTTAGAGGAGGTGGGTGGAGGCAGCCATAGGCGTAGGGAGGAGATGGAGGGGGGAAATGGGTTGACGGTGGTGGAAATAAATTCCCTGCCCACTTTGTGCCAGCGCACGGGTGCCCTGAGGGCACCATTGCCCGGTGGATGCCATTGTCTTGCGCGCAAAGTGAGCACACGCACAACATGCATGGTGGAAAGTGTGCACGATCACAGTGTGCATGGCTCAAAGGCGCCATGGGGTGCCCTTTCCCCGACACTGCACTGGGACTGAGAAAAGAGGAGGAAAAAGAAGAAAGGAAAGAGAAGAGGTTAAAGGGAAAGGAAGGGAAAGAAAAAGAGAAGCTCGGGAAGGCGCTGACACACCCAATACCCAAGCCCACAACAACACAAAGTATCCATCTAGCACTAGACCAATTGAACCAGATCGATCACATGCTACTTGAATCGAGCTAACAATAAACCACACGTAAATCATTGGGCCGATGGGTGAGGTTTATTATAGGTCAACTCTAGAACCATGACTTCAAGACTGCTGTAACACCCTAATTTGGATCGAAGAACGAACGAAATCATGATATTATACTGCAGAAAACTATTTGTTGGACTACTCCGTACAAACTTTACGGAAGCGGATCTCACCCCTCAAGGAAGCATAAGATAGAAATTATACAAGATTTTATACAATGCATGCCGAATCATACTATGTAGGGAGGTCTTAACTTAGGGCTCTTGAATAAGCACTTCAAGCCACAAGAGAGACAATACCTCCCCTACAACTAAGATGATGACTTTCAAATGCAATGGTCGCTCTAAGTTACACTAAGGCATCACCTCCCATGTAGCTAAAAGGTTGGGTTCTTAAAAGAAATGGATGCATGATATGGTTCTTATATTTAGTTCTAGTGATTAGTTAGGTAATTTAATTACTTACTGCAGATGAGTTGCAATAAGATAAGTAGTGGATGGTGGTTACCTTGTTCCACATACCCCGCAAGAATAAAATAACACAGAGGAATCATCAGATGTCATGGCATCATACCCTAGCATTTTGTCTTCACGTAGGTTCTTCGTGCGGTATGAAGTGTATGCTTCTATTACTTACATTTCCTTGTATATAAATACAACTACAACTAAATACATTTTGTGTACCTGAATTTACTTTTTGTCATGTTCCAGGACTTTGAGGTTCTTACACCCTATATACAGTTGTTTGCCTTTGTCCCAAAGTTATCCGGTCTACGAATAAAATAATGAAATAAGATATTGAACCACACGTGCACAATATTGTATCATTCCCAATCCAAAACATACATAAGTTCATAATCAAGTTTAGAGCTCATGCCCACAAAATAATACAATCATCCAAAAATCAATTTCGAATGCATAACACATAGAAGGGCCCCCACCATCACTACTACTGAGCTGGAGATCAGCGCACCTAAGCCGACCAATGCCACAGAACCTCACCTATATATAAATACGAAAATACATAAGTAATCAAATGGTCCAAAATAACTAAGTAGTGGTATTCCAAACTGGCAAATGGGTACTATGTTATCCACGGGATGTAAAAATTTCCAAAAAAACATCACATGGTTGTAAACAAGAATAATTTATTTTAAAAAGGCCGGCATGCATGCATGGAAAATTCGTATTCATACAAAAAAGCTTGCACCCTCACATCCTTCATATAACACCTATCACGGTACTCATGTGGTAGGAAACGATTAAGTTAGTGCCATAAATTTCAAAAATATGTTGTGTTACATAGTACCTTCTTATATTTCACTATTTTAAGGTTTAAAGGAGCACTATGCAATTCTTACTACTCATACAAATTTTTCATAACCATAAAACTATAAAACCTCATAGTCATACTTAATATATATGGTAAATACTTGTATAATAAGTTTCTCGAGCTTAGCTTTCAAAAAACATTAAGAGATCCCAACCTTGACATTTATTAAACTTACAAAAATTCGGCTAAATGACCCGACATCGGATGGATCCAATAAAGCGCCACTAACGTTGTCCTATATGTAAAATGTGATTAAACGAGACACACATGGAGCTCAACACACAGAGGTGAAGTAAGGAAGTCCAATAATCCTGGATGAGTAGACTTTTGCATCATAGATCGACGAGCTCACCCGGTATAACTTAAGAAGAGATGAAACCTAAATCAAGATCGGGTCACATTGACATGCAAAGCGAGACAAGGCCTCCGCACAACACATAAAGACAGAATTAGCTTAAGTATCTTGATTAATAAAGTGTTAAACTTCATTGGGTAAGCTTAATTTAGGTTTTAGTTGCAAGTACACTTAGTTGAAAAAGTGTAATACTTAGGTTTTATCAAATAGACTTAACTGGGCGATCTTTTTAAGACGAGCAAAAAGGCATCCAAATGAGCTAAAATTTGAACAAGTGGGCCATGGTATTCTAAGATTTCGGGAAAAAAAGAGCACATGGGCCATCATGGTAAACAAAGCCCACTAAGTCGGGTTAAGATGTTGGAAACAATGTTCTTAGGGAGGAAACCAATTTGCCTAAGTCTCTCGTTCATGGGCTTGGAGACTCCAAATGGGTCTGGGTAGAAGGATAGGGTTCGCCAACACCACATGCTTGATTGTTGTAAACTTTTAAGTCCAAAATCTAAGGATTTGAGTCTGAGTGGACTTAGGAAGGGAGGATATTGGCTAGGCCATTTTTAGACTTGGTTGGATCTACTGGGCTTGGGAAAATCATAACGCAAAATCTATTAAGCCATTGGCTCTTAAATTTTAGGAAGATGTTGTTGGGAGAAACCCTTTGGTACGGGTGAAATTTCATGAAATTTTACTATCAACAAGCTAGGTTTTTAGATTTTACATCTGGAGTTAGAGAACTAGGGTTTCACCCTGTGTTCCTCCATACTCCAAAGCACTGGATTATCTAACCACCTAAATAATTTTTAATTATTACCAAAATTTACAAATTTTAAGTAGACAATTATCCAACCCATACATGATTTGTATGGATTTTATGGTGGTCTTTTAACCGGCTCACTAAAGAGTACAGTCTCATAGCACGACAAGGGATATAGACATCAAAACAAACACACCAAACAATTAGGAGTTTTGTTCAGACCCTTAAGGTGGTTATCTTAGTGTGGTATTTTTAAAAGGGAAAACCAAGAAGCATGTAAACATACGTGTAAAAGATAGACATAAACAACAACCTACATCAAGGTCTAAAAATTAGGGAAATTGGCAACCACGTCACAGTGACTATGAAAGCTATCACCTTTTGCCATGTTTGGTCAAGATAAATAGCATAATAAACAAGCTCATACATGCCATAATAAACAAAATAATGTACATAAAAGTTGTATATTTATACTTCATGAACATATCAAGATAAATAGCATGTAGGTATACCATATATATCATGAGATGTTCATTTCCAAAACAATGAAAGTTGACAACTAGAACACATCAAAAAATGCATAACTATTTTTATATACATGCTATGATGATGAAACAAAAGCCTAATGACTACTAACATGCCGATTTACATACAAAAAACATATAAAAATTATAAACAAGCAACAAACTACACAAACATAAGTATAAAACATAAGAGAGAGGGGGAAATGATTGTTTTTTTACCTTTGTAGGTTCTTAAGGGAGGTCTCTTGGGGCTTCCTACACCAAGACCGATAACCCTAAGGCTTGGCCAAGTTTTGAGAAGTTAGAGGAGGTGGGAAAGGTCTAGATAAGAAGAGAGGAAGCCAAGGGGCAAGAAGGAAATCAATGGGAAGGAAGAGCAAAGGGGTGAAAATTGGTGGAGAAGAGGAGATCTTATAGAAGGGAAAATAGTGTTGGCTCAAGGGTACCAGCCCATAGCAAGGACGCTAGTGCTGGTCTCAATAAGATGGACCATGGCTTCAGCAGAACCCAAACCATGCGCACTACTGAACTGAACAACACATAATGGCGGGTCATGCGGTAGGGCACAAGGGCACTAGTCAGCGTCTTTGCTCCAAAATTAGAAACCCTAACCCAAAAAGTGCTTAGTTCGGGTTGCACGCATTTAGGATTATGACCTTAAGCTAGTTAGGGTGACCTCAAAAATCACGTTACAGGTCCAATAAGGGCAAGGATCGTCTGAAAAGGGTTCCAAATATGCGGCACACAAATTCAACTCAAAAGGGACTTGGTCTTAACCTCTAACTAGGCTTGATTCAACTAAACTAAAAAAGGATGGGCATGTAGCATCCAAATGGGGGTACCTAAAGCCAAAGGAGACTAGGGCCGCGCAAACACATACCATATCATAATTAAATCATAGCAAAAAGGGCTGGACCTAACTAACCCGATCCAGATAAAGATTGAACCGATTCGAAAACCTTCGGGCAAATAGCCTAGGTTTTTGACTACTCCATCATGTCATTTTGCATTTGAGTTGTAGTTGACTCTATCCGTCACTGAATCTTGCCATAGCGCTCCTTTACCACTGCTCGTGATCTCCTCTATTGCATCCCACTCTCGCTTCCCTCCTCTTAAGCATCAAGTCTGCAATGCGATGCATCACCATAGGATGCAGGAGCATTTTGAGGACTCTGATCCCCATTGTTCGAGTGAGATAAACTAGACCCCTGAGAAGAGCCATGTTGTGATGTCGAGAACTCTGATCCCCACAAAGTCCGAGCATGCCATTAACCACAGAACCCAGGTCATAACATCTCCCTCTGTTAGAAGCACCAGCTGCATACAAATAGGTAATTGTATCGATGGAGGGCTGGTTGGATCGATTCATACCATAAGTGGACTCAATCTACTCCTACCTAGCCTGAACACAAAGCATTTAAAAAATATGGATATATATGAACAATTGAAAAAGTAAATGCAATCGAAGAGGTCTGAATGGAGTGCCTTTGACTTCTTGTCTTTGTATTCACCTTTTCCTCAATTAGGAGGGTATGTCTTATCGACCACATCCGTTAACAAGACTAGATGCCCTAACTCTTGTGCCCTACAATGAATGATCCATTAATTTATGAATGAGTTTACATAAGATGAATAAAATATACTTTATTCAATAAGGTTACACTCAACAAATGTTGCTCAGGACCCTATGCACTAATGGTACCACATGCGGTGAGTTATGTTTCCGTACTTTTGGGTAAGACGATTAGTCTTGTTCTGCTCTCACATTTTAAGGAACTCATCAGTCACCGAGTGATAGGAGAATTACCATTAGGGCTACTAAACGAGTGAGTGAGCTGAGCTTAATTCGTGCTCGAATTCAGTTTGAATAGTTCAAAGTTCGTCAAAATCAAATGGGTTTTCAATATATATGCTCGAAATCGACTCTAATATTTTTTATAGTGTTCGAGTTAGACTCGAGCTCGAATATAGTAAAGTGTTTAATTTTGATAGCACGTTCGTGAGAGCTCGATTACAGAGTAAAAAATATCTCACCTAGAATATGCGATTGAACCCACGACCTCCCGATGATCAATATAAAGGCTTCACATTTAAGCTATCACACTGCGTTGTTATTATAATGTATATAAATAAATATAACTAGTTTCAATTAAACTTATTAGTATATATATATATATATACTAATAAGTTTAATTGAAA
>JAVDBV010001533.1:0-12231 GCA_032619315.1 Piper longum
CCCCACCCCCACCCCCACCGCCCCCCCCCCACCCCCCCCCCCCCCTCCCAACTTTCCCCCAGTGTTCTTATTTGAATATGATAAAAGTGGAAACCATGAATGGTGCTGTGTGGCCTGTAGTGAAAGTACTTAATCTACACCCATGCAATGGACAATAGGAACCATTTTTTATTTCAATGCTTTATTTACGGGTACAAGCACCCATAAAAACAAGGAAGTATTATAAAAAAAATGTTGCTTTTTGATAATATAATGAAGTGTTTTGGTACTGTTTCCCAGCTCACCCTTCAAGATATACCCAAAATTGGCGAAATGTCTCAAGTGGAACCACACAAGAAGACTGCTCAAGATGATGAGACTGTTGAAGTTGATTTGGAACTTCCTGATGTGCCGAGCATCCCAGTTACCCAAGTTGCAGGTGGAGAAGTGAATAAAAGAAGAGGTACAAGGTCATTGAATATGAAATTTACTACACCACCAATGAAAATGAAATTTACACAGCTTTTAAAGTGCTGTTATGAATTAACCCATAGACATGGACCCATATAATGATATCAACTTACCCATGAATATTCTGGCTTTAGTTTCTGCACCGTCGTGAAATAACTGAAATCATTTGCTTGCTGCAGCTTTGGAAGAACCTTTGGTCGCATGAAGATAATAAGCAGCTTTTATGCATTTATGGAAGTAAGTTTTAAGCCTAATTTTTGAATTATTTATCAATTTTTTAATGAAAATAAAATATATTGAAGAGTTTTTTTTCTGGTGCAGTTGATCTTCCTGACGGTTGTTTTTGGTTGTAAATATTGGGGGTCCAACCAGTTGCTTGAAAGTGTATTTCCGGAGCTTGTCACATGGGGTAATCTTTATAATTATATATTTTTTTGAAAAAAATTATGTTTGGAGTTGGTTTAACTTTTCTGGCATACTATTCCAATTTCCAAATATTAATTTGGAGCTCATTCTTGACCACCTGTACAATCTTTAAAGTTTACAGTGTTATGGACTTTTATCATTTTTTTAATTAAAAAACTTACAAGCCTAAGGAGTTTGAGCAAATCTTTATCATTATTTTAATTATTCCCATTCCCCCACCCCAAAATTTTTACAGTCCTTAAGACTATTATATTGATAGGGCTGTGTTAGTAATCAAACATTTGCATGGCGATACTATTCTAAAGTGATTTACAAAATCTTAATTATGAATAATTGCCAACTATCTTTAACAAATATGAATAGTTTCTAACTATCTTTAACAAATATGAATAATTGCCAACTATATTTAACAATAAACTTGTGGGTGTTATGAGCTTGGAGGAGTGCCACGAGTCCATAAGAAATTTAGGAGATGGTATATCCGCAAGTAAGCTAAGTATTTCTAATGCCGATATCCATTGTTGGCGCTCCAAATAACTGGGCATTATATAAATTGATTGAAAAAAATAAAAAGAAATATTTATTACCTTTAAGAAAATTTTAAAAATATAAATGATAACATAATGCTCTTTATTATTTATCTAGGCTATAATTAGTTATATTTTAAAAGTATTTCTCTATAGATTTGGTTATAATTTAGTTGGTTGAAAAGATCTTATAATCTTAGAGTATTATTTGTTAAAACTCTTTTTGTTATAAGAATATTTGATGTTATTTCTGTAGATAGCTTATTGGTGAAAGACCTACAATTAAGCAGCTGCTTTAAAAGAGAAGGTTGATAATCCGCTCAGAACACGAAGAGACTATGTATATGTACAAAAACAAAAATAGGACTGTATATGTACACAAAGCTTATTATTGTCATAAAAAATCCGATACAAGTATATGGATCTTGAAAGTAATATAATGTAACGATCCCTAAATTAATCAATTTTAATCACTTAATAGAAAAAAGAAAAAAAATTATTCGAAGATCTCTAAATTAATTACGAAAAAGAAATAGCGTATCTAGGATGATAATTATAAAAATTCTATGCAATGATTAAGCTAGGATTTTAATTTCCCTCTATTACATTAATGAAAAATTATTGATTTTTCCCCAATTTAATTGATTCGTTTGAATTGTCAATTGGAGAAATAATTATTTATGATTATCTTCCGACATCTCCTAAAATTATTAAATTAATTTATTTCATTATATTCTCGTGCGAATTGAGATCAAAATAACACATTGCATTTAGCCCCATCAAATTACATATATGGTAAATAGTCATATTCCTATCAAATTCATAAAATTTATAATTTAATTATATGTTATTTTGCTATGTCTAATTTAATGTTTCTCTTCTAAAATAGAATCAAATAAGAAATCAATCAATAATTGGTCAGACTATTAATTGCATTAATCTCAAACAAAATAAACAATTCAATTCCAACAAATAAATTATGATAAAATAAAAATTAATTTATATTTTGCAATAAAGTTCTATTAAAATCCGACACTAGAATTACTCCATAAAAAATAGAAATAAACGAGAAGAATTCATTGCATCCATTATATCAATAACAAATAATCAACAAGAAAGAAAAGAATAAGAAAATATACTCTTTTTTAACACAATTTTCTCTTCCCCTTTTCTCTTCAAGCAATTCTCACTAAATCCAAACCTTTCATACCCAAAAAGATGCCATGGGCTCATCCAATAAAATATATTCATATTCTCATCATATTAAAAATCCAATCAACTTAAAAAATTTCGGGTTTTGTTTATGGAGTCCCTCGGGCGCTGAGGCACTCTTCGTGCACTACAACAGTGCGATTATAAATTTCTTGTGAAATTCATCCAATGATAAGGCACTCGTCGATCACCCTTGCTTCCGCTATTCTGCCTTAAATTGGATGATGTTTTTTCCCCTTAATGTTCTCACAACACCTTAGCAGAAGCCCTTGAAATATTTTCTTCAAATTTTTGGAAATCCTAACACGTAGATGATCCACCAGCGCTTAGGAGCCTGCCTGAATAGTTTTTATATAGAAAATAAATCTAAAAAAGATTTTATCTTTAACAATTAAATTCCTAAAACACCAAGAAAATGTAAAATCCATCAAAATATGATAAAACTCTCATCATGTATACGATGATTCATTCTTCAACTTATATTTAATATTTGCTAAATTTTTAATAAAACACTTAATAACCGATTTATAAATACACTAAAATAAATAAAAGACCCGACATGATCTAACTTTTTAAATGCTTATCAGTTATGAAGCTTATATGAATTGTAGCTCCTACTTGGTATTGCTACCAAGAGGCTACCCAAAAAATAATAATGAAATAAATAATTTGATTACTTTTCAAAATTTTCTTTCATCTTAATTTTTGAAATAATAATAATAAAAATAAATTTGAAATATTTTAAACTAGTGCAGTTTTTTAAAAAAAATTAAAAGTTAGTCAAACATGTAAAAGAGAAAATATTTATCAAAATCCCACTCGTGCACTCTACTTCTCATGCTAATAAGAATCGGTTAAAACTGTAGCCTTAGAAATGTTGGGGGAGAAGAAATGCTAATAAGTCATTAGTATTTTGTTGTGGTGAGAAAAAAAGAGTGTTAGGTTATTATGTTTTCACCAATTAGTGTTTGGCGGAGGATATTATAAGTTAATGTTTATTTGTTCTTGTTTTTTTTTTGGTGCTCGCCAGAGAATATATGAAAGCGCTAGGCGAAAACGAAGGTTGTTTTTTTTTTTTTTTTTGGGTAGAGGGCTTGTAAATCTCTTCATATTAAAATAGACAATCACTGAACTTTCCTCAATTTATGTAAAATTTGTGTTCTTTTTTTGCTTGTAGATAACTTATCTCTTTTAATTCAGATCCTTTGCCCTATGCTAAAATTATATTTTTGAAAAAAAATGAAAACATAAAAGCCAATTAAGCTGTTATATCAACTTTCTTTTTTTTTTCAACACAATTGTCATATCAAGTTTGAAATCGATCTAACATGAATGGCATGTTCATTATTTTATTCGTCAAAATTGACTGCATAACTAAGACATGCACTTGATGAATAGGTTTTTCAGTTCCCATTTTACCTTTAAATTGATCAATAACTAAACACTGTAATGTTCTTATTATTATAGAAATTTGTTTCACCTGGGTTACCAAAAACTTTCTGGTTAAAGCAAAAAAAAACAGGAAAAAAGTTTGTTGAAGATTTACAACAGAGGTTCGCACAGTTAAATTTTGCGAGAGCACTCTGAAAATGAAAGATATGGCTCAAATAATTGAAGATACAAAGAAACAAATTTTACCGGCCCGTTGTTTTGTTGATGCTATCCAAGGAGATGACGGCACCGGAGCGATTGTTGTCTGCAACATGTGAATGCGAAGTGAATATGTACAGCACCCACAAATGAAGGCAGACAAGATAAACAAGCGACCAGATTTGAGCTTTTGGATTTCTTCTTATGTACATAGATCCAGCAGAGAAAATGCTATCCAGTTGCTTGAGTATTGACCACAGTTGCTGTCCGCCGGTTCGAATCTTCCTTCGGAACATAGGCTTCAGCTTAGAATTCAAAGGCTCCCATGCCCCGGCTTCTACGTCATCTGCATTTGTCAATTGCTCTGCTGCCTTCTCTTCATCAATCAATCTTGTCACAGTCTGAAATGTTTGTGCAATTTTTAAGAATGGATGACAAATGTAGAGGAATTTTGAACCCTATGCCTTAATAGAAACGACAACTGATGGTTAGCCACCTCACCTCGATTCTAAAAGCCAAAGTTGCTTTTTCTGATGCAAGTGCCTCAACCTAGTGTATTCAACAAAATGGTTATCAAAATGGGGCTTCTTATTAGAAAACTTCAATAGAGATTCGGGCATTATGCATTAATAACCCATAATATAATCAATTGAACAAACAATAGTTAGATTTCATAAGAAAAAGAAAATAAACAGCAGAAGATCAAACACCATATTAATTATAAGTTCCAATGGCATAAGAGAAAGGAACAATGATGGATTATCAAGAATATAATAAAATTTCATCTTTTTTTCTCATACAATTGCTACGCCAGATGGCAGGCATACCTGAGCTTGTTTCTGAATCAAATGGTCTGTCAGTTGTGCAAGCCTTTTCTTAAGTTCAATCTCTACTTGAGTTGGATCTTCGATTTCCCTCTGTGCTGTCTCGATGTCCTTTGTCAAAGCCTTCACCTGTTACAACATTCCATAAAACACAACCCGAACTGTATTCTTTCTTGTTTTGTGAAGAGAAACTAAAGAGTCCTCACTCTCTCATCAATTAAAATAACGCACACTTTAAAAGTGGTTCTGAGGTATATAGCGCACATGAAATGGCAACAAAACCGCTTAAGATCACTAGAACCATAAATGGTAGGCTGCAAAGGCTAATTCAAATATCTTATCATAGATGCCAAGAACTCTGTATCGGATGACAACAATCACAGAGGTGTTCATAGTAATTATTTAAATAATCACTAGAAGTAACTGTATGCTCTGTGAAGAGAAGCTAAAAGTTGTCATTTTCTCATCAATCAAGTAAAGCTATCTTTGAAAATAGTTACTGTTTTTAAGTAACTATTAGAAGTACTATTTTATGATGAAGATTCACTTGTCTTTGAATATAACTTCCTTTATCAAAATGTTTTCTACAATATTTTTGTAGTGATCTAATTTGCCAGACTAAATTTTGTAGTGATCTAATCTAGACACCATAAATACATTGCGATGTACTGTGGGGCAGTAAATGATTATTGTTCCAGGGACAAAAGCACTATAACACATTAAATAAATCACTCAATGATTCTCAAATCCCATACAAGCCAGACAGCCATCATTGAATTGAATAAAATTATTCAAAGCTTTGTATGCAGAAAAACTTTTACTGGGTTAGACATGTACATAACTCCAGCATTTCTATTCCTACTTACTACCAAACAGAAGAACTAGTCATTCATAGTTAATACATGAGCCTTGTGTAAAAGAATACAAAAATAGAACACAATAACCAGTAAACATCCTGATGTATAAGACAAGAAAATCTAACCTTTTCTTGCAATTGCGCAATTTTATCACAAGTGAAGGAGTAGTCTGTTTCAAGTAATGCTCTTTCCAGTTTGTCTTGTTTTGATTCTTCTGGCTGCAGAAGCAGATGATTAGGTGATCAGCTGATGTATCATACGAGATGAATAGTTACTTCAATGATAGACACAAGTAGACCCTGTTGTCCCTAGCATATAGGCAAGGGACATACACTGACTGCTCACAAAAATTGAGATCACATACACCATTCTTTATTCTGATCAGCTAAGTAAATATCACCTGTTCTAATGATGTCAAGTTCAGGGAAGACTTTGAAATGCTGCTTCTAATTTCTGCAAAATGAAATATATCGATGTATAGCTAGCTGAAATAAAACAAACTTTTATATCCACATTTAGAAAATACAATACATGCACCATTTCAGCTAAGGTTAAAAAAACCAAATAGTTATTGAAATCTTCTTGTTCACATGATATTTTGATGTATGACATTTTAAAATCATCAAATACAAAATAGGCAGGATTACATTCTATTTCCTACAAAAATAAATTTGACCAGCATTCTTATGGCCATCACAGATGTTATGAGATTCAAGGGCTGCATACCAAATTTCTTCCCCGAAATGTATGTAATTAATGTCTTCTTTTGCATTCAAAGGAAACGCTAAATTAGTAAATGTGATTTTGAATTTTTGAGCAAAAAAATTGACATAAAATTACTTGCTGGATATATACTAGGACTCTTCAAGAAATCGTCTGTAACACTACTTTTATGAAGGTTTATGTAGTATTAGTTCCAATCATGCAAAAGCACACGAGGTCACACTATACAGATTTGTCCAAAATGCAACTATCTAAACCATTAGTTGAATAAAAAGGGGGGAAAAAAACAGAAGGCCGTAGCACATTATATGATACCAGACAAACTAACATAAAATTCTTAATACATCATAAACTGCAAAGTGATTATATGCCTTGGGATGGAGAGCACATTTAATCTCAAACAAAGCCACCAAATTCCTAATTGTAAACATAAAAAAAGCTTAAAATTTCTACAAACATGATATTAGCTGCCAGCATGTATATGAATGTGATCGAGATCTAAGTTGATTGTATACAGAGTATCCTGTACAGTAGGCACCCAAGTCATATCATACAAGCAGAGTATTTACCTTGAAGGGTCATTTCTTTATACTCTAATTGTTGCCGGAGTTCTGCAACTCGATTAACCTTGTACCAGAAGTAAATAGAATGCATGTAAGGTTTTTGACCATTCTGTAAAAAACTAAGTTAAAACACATTTAACGGGACTATGTACCTGACATGGAACATAGCAATAGATAGGATGCCTTTGTCAATAAGTGCCAATTTTAGGCTTATATGTGATTTTCGATTTTTTTTTCTATTTAAAGTAATCTATTGTAACTAGGAATTATTAGGTATAGTCCATAAAAATTTCATCATTGCTTCAGTAAATTATACGATACGTTTTGGTTATCTATGAATCTTTGTCTTCTCCACTAATGAATGTTATAATTCATCTCTCTTAATTATCTGTTAACTGTAACTTATCTTCCATAAGCAACAGTTCAGCTAAAGAAACCAGATAAATTTTGGTCAAAAACTTGCCCTCAGAATAGCAAAGTTTTACATGTGTATCATTAAATAATTTTCACAGAATAAATGTTGACGATAAGCTGCAAAAGATCTCCCTAATGTATGTGAGGTAGTTTTAGATCAATTAGCAAACCACCTCAAAGAAACATTAAAGTAGCAATAGTGCCAACCATCTTCATACAGTAAAGTCCACAAGTTAAGCAAACTAACAAAATTCTTTTTCTCCCAAAAAATATTAAATAAAGAGAAACATATAGATCCCTCTTTGGCCAAACACTAATTTGCGATGACATCTGAATAAATATACCTCAATTTCAAGATTCCATTGAGTAGCAGCAAGGGATTTGGCAAGCTCGGCATTAGAAGTCTGCAATACATTTTCAGTCGTTAGTTCAAGGGATAACATGCATTCAAAAGAAAGAAGGCCACAGATCTTTGACGAGGAAAGAACTCAATGAAATATTGGTAGATGCAACACATCATCTTCATGAGGAAAAAATGGACCTCAAGTTTTGTTAAGCGAGAAAGGGCTTCCATTCTGGTACTGTCAAGTTTTTGTTTCTCCAGCTCAACAGCATCCATTGTTTCAATTGTGCTCAGCTGAAGTTCTGAAGCCTGAATGGAGAAGACACAGAATATTAGCAGAAAAAATAATCGATGTTAAGTGATAGCTCAACAATCTTCTTCTTGTGTTGCATTTGGTTGGGAAGGAATGTCACAGACAATATTTCCAAATATACAATCGGTCTACATGTGTTTTTAGAGACACATGTTAGCCACCATATTAATAGGTTCAAAGGGATTTTTACTTCTCCTACAATGAAGGCAGAGTATGAATAAGAACATTGATATAGCAAGAAAAAATTGGTCCTAAAAACAAGCTAAATTGAGTATCGATACCCAAGAAAGATCATAAAATTGAGTTTGGTCACTTAGTATTGATCTATCAGTCTAAAAAATGAAAGGGATATCTTAAATTTAGGGGTAATCATCCAACTCCCAAACTCCCACAGAACAATTTCTCCATTATAATACTGGTATAAAACGTTTCCACCTATTTGACATCCTTTCGAATGAATATGAACACATCCAGACTTGCGGCTTACATGAGCTTTTAATTAAGATAACCATTTTCTGGCAGCTAATTGACAGCCACTAGTCTTAGTTTACATGTCATAAAACTTTTATGTATCCTAGCACCAAGGTCAACATTTATTATGAACCATGAAAAAAAACCAATCCAATTGGCATACAAATTACTCAAATAATAATGGGCATTCAGTAGAGAATTTTAAAACCTAGAAAACATAAAACATAGGGAATAAAATAAGAAGGGGAATTTAACAGGACAACCTCCTGTGCCTGCTGTTTTTCTCTCTCCTCGAGTATTCTCTCCAAACTCAATTTTTCACCCTCCAGTCTTGCAACAACATTCTCACGTTCTTGCAAAGCTTCCAACGCTCTAGCAGCCCTTTCCTCAGCAAGAATCTGTTCTGCTTTCCTCCTTTCTACCTCGTCTTCAGAATCAGACGTTGCACTTGAATTGGACTCGGAATCTGACCCCCTATCACTATCTGAAGAATTTCCTCTCTCATAATTCCTTTGTTCATCCTCTCTGACAGCATCACCATCCGCTTGTCCCTTTGATGTGCTAATGCCATCTCCCCCACTGACTACACTTCTCCAATCAAAGCTAATAACCGTTTCGCCCATCTGTGTTTCCTGCTCATTTGCGACCTCTTTGGTCAATACCACTTCGTTCACTTCTTGTGGCATGCCATCACCATTGCTATATCCATTCCTGCCTTCAACAGGCTCTCTTCGTACAGTTGCAGAGCTCTCCGTTCTTCCAGAAAACCCAACCTCCTCATCATTCACATTCTTATCAATTCCTGATTTCTCTAACGAAATCGTTTTTCTTTCTGTTAGAGTACTAGGTTTCAATGTAGATTTGGGAACAACACTACCAGCATTCCTTCTGTTCTTGCCGGGGCCCAAAACCCCAATGCCATTATTGTTCCGATCCTTCTGCGATCGAAATGCTGTGGAATCCCCAACCATGCGGCCGGCCGGAGGGATCGAATTCGACGAGCTGAGGAGCTCAGTCCAGTCAGTATCGGAGGCTGCGGCCGCCAGATCAGGCCTGGCCACGGCTCTGGAAGGAGCTGCTGTGGCGGGTGCCAAAACCCGCGGAACCCTAGACGAGCTATCCCAATTGGCCCCATTTTTCTCGGGCGCGGGCGCGGGCGCCCTAGTTTTGAGCTGCTCCTTCAACGGAAGGGATTCCGGCCTCGCCGGCGCGCCATGGCCTTCGACAACCTCCGGCCTCGACCTCTCCCCCTTCCCGAGCGACTCCGCCGCTTGCTGGTCGATCTGCACCCACAACAGCACCCCACAAAAAAATAAAATAAAATAAAGAAATAAACAAATAAATCACATTCACAGATCCGATGGATCAACAATCAAAACAAGCCACAACAAATCCATCTATCGAACAAGAAAAACCACAGGAACATGATGGGCATTGTAATCCAAAAAGAAGAAGAAGAAATTGGAGGGCCGCCGACCTGTTGGAGGAAGGACTCGGCCACCTTGAGCTTGGAGGAGATCCAATTTGACATCGCCGGATCGGAATTCGGAGAAAGTGGGAATGTTGAAGAGGAGTGGCGTTATTTACGCGAAATACGACGCCATTGTTTGTTGTCGGTGAGCCGGGATGTGGAGAGGGTTTATATATCAATATAAATATAGGAAACACACTAAAAGAGCACGACAATTCTCTCAGTATTTCAATTATTGCCAATTTCTTTGATTCTAGATTCCATTGCCCAACCTACACATTTCCATTCATAATTTTATTCATAAACAAAATATCTTATTCATTCCCAGAAATCACATTAAAGTTTGCATCATTCAAACAATTTATATTCACCATCGCTAATTATATTTAGAAAGTACGTGTGTACCTAATTTCATTACTACTCCTTTGTAGTCCCAACACCACTTAATTTTCACGGTTCTCACCTACATACATAATAAAAAGGCATAAGTAACAAGCATTATCAGTTTAAAAATAACTAATAACAAACTTACACAAGAAAGCTAACCCTCTTATTAAATAAAAACATTATTACTCTTCCTCATAAAATCTCTCACAAGAAAAATAATAAGGAGTTGTCGACCTCACGCGATAGTGTCCTCTTTCTATCTCATCTCATCCATTGACAACTTTTAACTATCCCTTGTGCGGGAAAACTAATATCTATTCTTTCAGCCCTATACATCCTCCATATCACTCCTGACCCTAAGTACAGAGGTCAAGTACTCTTAGGCATACGCCTTTAGCACCCTTTGAAACCACAAGTCTAGACAAGTGTTGTATAACACCTCTATAGTTCTTCGGGTTTGAGGAACTCAAAGGTGGAGTTATCATGATCCCTTGTGAATGGAACAACCATAAAACCCAGCTTTAGGTTAGGGTTTGCCCAGTTTGGGCTAGTCTCAAGTTGGTTCGAGCGAGCTGGAGCCATACTAGTTTTTAGTTATGAATATGGGGCCAAAATAGCCGTAGGAGCATGTTATGGCGGCTGAGTATGCCTGACATGAAGAAGATAGTTTGAGATAGGTTATAGCAGAGCATGAGTTATCATCGTATACACAAGGTATACATATGATTATTATGATTTAGCTAGGGTTGCACGCTTAAATTTTTGTCGTTGCAGTTATCAGTATTCATTTGGGATTTTAAGGGTAACTCATTTGCATGAATTATAGGGATTTTGGATCACCGAATTGTGCCCTTGCGAGCCCAGCTTGATTAAGTCGTAGGTTTTCACCCAATTGAGTTGATGATTCGAGGCCCATTTTGCTTTTTTGCCTCGATTCCCGCCTATAGAGTTACTTTTAGGACTCGAATCAGTTTCGACTTTGGATAGTCTCCATCCAAGCTTTCCATCTATATACATATTGCATATACCCATAGATGGGCCTCACTAGGCCATAGTTAACGGATGTTCAGATCATGCAATGTGGCAAGATCTGAGTCGTCCACGTCTTCCCTAACTTCACCAGGTTATTTTTTAGAGATTTATCACGATTTTCAAAGTTTACACTCCTAGTGCCATCACTACTTCAGCTCGCTCCTAACCACCGGACTGGCACCACCAGGACCACCAAACTCCTCTATAACGTGTCTTAATGCGTTATTCAGCCTAAAATAATTCTACGATAAAATACATAAAATATAACTTCATACTGTCATATACTTTGATAAATTATTTCTTATTATCTTTCTAACGTTATCATTATATACTCAGATACACTTGACTCTCATCGTTTATAACGAATGGCTGACCTTAACTCAGTACGTGTTTCATGAAAATAACTCGTTTATAAAACTCTAACTCGAGTCACATGTTTTATACAACAATTTAATTGTTTATCATGGCTTAATTAACTAAAGTCATAAAGTTAACAAATTATGCATGTTATGGTTTATATAAGAGATGAACCACCAAAAACATGGATAAGATGCCAAAAGATTTACAGTTCATTACTGGGGAGGGGGTGTGTCCATAGCCGCGACGGGGTTGGGGGGGGGGGGGGGGG
>JAVDBV010001535.1:0-10133 GCA_032619315.1 Piper longum
GACCGGCAGCCTAGCCAACGTCCCTAGTCCAGCCCACCATCTAATACGGAACCAGGTTGGCTCTGATACCATTTGTAACGACCCGGCCCAAATTGCAATGTAATGGGCCTAAGTCATTTCTTTAAAATGGTTAACCCAAGTTAAAGATCTATAGTCCATTCCCACTTATAAACAGGATTTTAGCTCGGTAGGTATTAGATGTGGGACTAAATTGAGGGATCTCACAAAGTAGCTCTATTTTATGCTTTTTCTATTGTATGTTTGGTCATTGCTTGCAGGACGGGTTAAATGAGGAGTGAGACGAGAGATGGAGAAATCGACTGCATGTACCATGAGCGGATGCCGTGACAGTCAAAGTGGGCTCTGGATAAGTGTAGCGGGTTGTTCCATTCCTGAGGGATCCTGACAACTCCACATTTGAGTTCCTCACACCCAAAGAACATGGAGGTTTAAGGGTATTATTTAGTACAACACATGTCATGACTTGTGGTTCAAAGGGTACTAAAGGCGATTGTCTGACAGTACTCGGTCTTCGTGCTCAAATCCAAGAGAAATATGGAGGTAAAGAGAGGGCTTAGGATTTGAGACCAAAAAATTAAGTAAGAAAATGCCGAGAGAGGTAACAACAGCAGCAGATCAGTCAATTCGGGATGCTACCAGGTCTGCAACCCAATGGCTCTTCAGTAGATGCCCTTAAGAGAGTTCAAGAGGAGAATATAGATTTTTATTTCATATGAGAGTTTGCTCCCATAGCTAGTTGTTTATTAGTTATATTCTAGACCAGTAACTCTCGTTACTGACGGTTTTTGTACTATATATAGGTGACGAGTACGAGATGGATGTGTCAGCTAGACGGAGGAGCAATGAGGTCTTCTGCACACACACATATGTTTGGCGAATGATTGTTTAATATTTCGTTTATGATTTTATTGTATTAGTACTAATGTGAGGAAATGAAAAGCATGACGATGTGATGACGTGATTAAATGCTATGGCATGATATGATGAGAAACATGAATAAATGACAGAGGTGGGCTAAGACCCAAACTTCAAAATGAGTTATAGTAGTTCAGACTGTGTGAATGTAGTTTTTGATATATGTTTATATGCTTGTACGTATACTATGTTGACATGATAGCCCCTAATTGTATTTTTAGGGGAGACTTGTCCGTTTTAATTTGGAATTTTTATTTATTTTATTGAAATTGTTGATTTTGTATGAAGTGATTGCTAAGTCATCCATGTAGTATCCTGTTAGGGTTTTATACATTCATACATGTATGACAAGTTGTATCTTCATCTTAAGACGTCAAGATTAGATCTGTATGAATTAGGTTCAGGTTAGCCGACCTAACCGGGGCCCATAACATGCCGGTTTGGTTCACGAGCATGAACCGGATTTAGGGTGTTACACATATGATAAAACACTATTAATCTGATTTTCTTCAAATAATAAAGTTGCAGGAGTAGGCCTAGGATAATAATATCTACCTATTGATAATGGTTGTTGAGTTGTTGGTTTAGCCATATTAATTTTATCATCTTGGAATTGATTTATTATTTCTTCTAAATGATTTTCTTTAATCATTCTAATAGATTCTTTTTCATTATTTTGTAATTTTAATTCACTTAATTTTGTTGTTAATTTATTAATAAAGGTCTCATATAACATATTATTTGTATTAAATGGTTTAGAAGAAATTATAGGTGGTATAATTAATACAGGTTTTATATTATTTTCTACTATTTTTTTATTACCTTTCTCCCTTGGTAACCATTTATCTTCTATATTAGAAAGATGAGAAGAAAGAGTTTGTAAATGAAGATGTGTATAATTATTTTATTTTATTATTGTTCGTAGTTCTTCTAGAACTGGTTTATTTTCAACTTTAACAAATGCAACAGCTTTTATTCTTCCATAATTTATTTTTTCAAGAGGAGGATGTTTACTATTTATAGTTTTCCCTTCTATTGTTTCTCATGTTGTCATTTCTTTTATTACTTGAAATTTAGTTTCATAGTTATCATAAAACCATTCAACAAAGGGAATTTCATAGCCTATTTGTTCTAAAGTAGAATAATATAATTCTTTATATTCAGATAATTCTTTTTTACTAAAATGTTTAAAATACCAAGTTCTAAAAGGTTTATATTTTTCTTACATAAATTCTTCAGAACACTTACTTCTATTTCATATATGCGTAATTGTATTTACCTTAAATTCCATCTCAGAAAAATAAGGTTCATCTGTATAAAGGCCATGAGGTATTTGTTGATCAGATACAAAGATACCTTTTATACCAGATGAAGAGGCTTGTTCTGAAGGCAGAGTATTTTTACTTATACTAGTTCTTCCACTTGTACTTGGTCTTCTAAAAATTATTTGTACATCACCATTTTTACTTTCTATTATTTGTTCAGTTATCCTTTTTGTAACTTTTGGTGGAACTGGTAATTCTATTTCAGACCATGTAATAGTTCTAGGAATTGATAAATTTGCTTTATCTAAATTTACTTGAAACAATGTTGTTTTCCCCCTATGTGATTCAATTTTAGCTTTAGGTTTTATAGAAGTCATTGCTTTAAAACATATTCTATATATTATTCCAATATTCATAGATGCTTCCATCATATCATATCCTTGGGTTTGTAAATTTAAAGATAGGATTTCGTTGATATTAGGATCATGTAAGCTAATAGAATAATTGGGATAACAATTAAAATAAACAGGACCATTACATAGACTTGATTCTATAATTCCTAATAATGAATCCTGGAAATTGTTATGTCTTTTATCTCTTAAACATACTAGTAAAGATGTATTTAATCCAGTTCTAGTTAAAGGTTTTATAGCTACTTGAACTAATCTTAAATGGATATAATTATATTCTTTACTTAAATTGTTTAATATTTTATTGCTTAATAGAGATAATGATTCAGTTATATTAGTTACATTTATAGCTTCTTCATATGTTTTAATAACATAGGCTTCTTTAAAATCTAATACACCAGTTTGATATACTTGACTTGGTTTAATTCTAAGAATAGTCCATTTATTTAATTTTTGTTCTATATTACTATAAACTAATTGTTCAGACATTTTAGTACTATTAGAATTTTGGTTTTTCTTTACTATGATAGATAAAAAAGTCATAGTAGAAATTAAATCTTTACTTAGACAGGAATTTCCTCGGAGAAACCAATCCAAACTGCCTCGAATGCCTACCTCGGCTGATTAAGACTTACTAGGCCTTGGACTCCGTCACATTCTAAGTAAAACTTAAAAACAACTTATGGCTCTGATACCATTTACAGCCCAACACCCAATTTCTAATATTACTAATTAACAGCCCAACAATAAGATGTATGTTTGTTTATTGAAAATTAAAATATTAAAAATAGACTAACAACCCACAATTTCTACTTTTATGGGGATCTGTATATTTATTTGCAAGATCAGAGTATCATCCCACAATTATGATAATCATGGGGTTTTACATATTGAATATATAAAAGAGTAATAAGTATTATAGTAAGCAAACCTTGTATTACTGAGGAAGAAATCTTTTACAAAACACTCCGTAAAAGTACAAGCACACAAACACACTTTCAAACTCATCACTCTTCACACTAAAGAGGAAAGCTTCCAGTTTTTCCGATGCCTTCTCCTCAAAACAAACTTTCTATATATAACAACATAAACAGATAGCCAACCCAGAGACCCGCAACAAACCCGATTATTTATCCTTATATTCATCTTTTGCCAGTGGCATTAGGGTCCCACCACTTGTAAGAATTTTATCTTTCTCAATAATTAATGGCATTTGGGTCCTACCAATATTCTCTTCAATCTTCACAAGAGAAGATGTTGTTGATTGTGCGTTGTCACGAATCTTTTCTAAAATTGGGCACACATATACTAAATGTCCATCACCACAATACATACAAGTAGAAATATGAGAATTAGGACAATCAATGAGGTGATCATCATCCCTTCCGCAGCAATAATTTTTATTTTCTTCAACAAAAGGGGGGTATGGAGCAGGTTGTCCAAAGTCTGATAATAAAGGGGACGAGGTATCTTGATATATTGAAGTCATAACCTCATCAATATCGTGTTGAGAAATTTGAATAAGAGATCCTAAAAACTCATTTTCTTTAGGAGGATCACGATCCCATGCATAAGTTAATTTTATAGCATCTATTTCTTTGATATTTGGATATCTCTCCTTAACCTGCAAATATCTAAAATATATATTAGATGGTAACACTGGTGGTTGTGTTACATTGTCTGACGTCTTGGGAGGTTCAAAATGTCTGGTTGTCAAAGCAATTGACTCAGAAAGGATAGCACAACAAGATTTTCTATTTTGTGGAAGAAAATCTAGATTTATGAAAGAACGAAATCTATCCTACTATCTAATAAATATTTTATGAGCTAAAGAGAATATTATAGGAACATTAATATTCTCATACTGATAATAATCAAAAGAAAAGCTTCAAGATAGAAGCCAAGGGAGGTTGAAATATATTAAAAACTGATAGAAAAGATTTCCCAAGGAAGCACCAACATGATGTGTAAATATATCATATTTATTTTTAATATAGGGAGGTAAATAAGGAATTCATGGACCAAAAGCAGAAATCTACGTACTAAACCAGGCAAGAAGTATACATAGGGAATTAATTTTTGTGGTTTATCTGCCTGGATTCCTAAGTTATTAGATATCATTCAGGTTTATGGAACCCTACTCAAAAGAAATATTATACAATTAAAAAAGAAATATTGAGTATTGTTAATTATATATTAAAATTTCAGGATGATTTATTAAATCATATATATATGAATATATAAAATCTCGTTAACCTAGGATCTTTGCATTTGTTTATGTTATCCCAACTGTATGAGATTGGAAGCTTCTAAGTTTGTTTAGTCAGATTCCATGATTTACATCTTCTTTGGTATTCCCAGCAGCCCCTTAAAATTCCGGAAATACATTTTCGTTCCATGCATGGGCATTAAAATATTCGTGAACTTCCTTTCCAAAAAAAAAAATCGAACAATATATTTCCTAATAATAATTAGGAGTTAAGTTGCAGTAAAAAGACTGATATTAAATCTCAAAAATTGTTATTTACAAATAAAAAAGAAATAACAGTGCCCATAAAATCACGTTTGGCGAGCATTTTGTTCAAGCATTTGAAAAAAAAAATAGAAAAAGGAATGATCACTTTCTTTCTTGATACCTTTTCCATGCTAGACACATTTTCTATACATTATTATTTTAGTCTTATATTTTTCCAATAAATTGGACAACCAAAAACCTTATTAATAATTTATATAAATAAAATTATTTGTTATTAATTTAATTAATTAGTATTACGCTAATAGGCTGACACAATAATCTCCAAATCCCATTTTTTCAACTGCACAAGCTGCGGCAATGGGCCTGCAATCTTTCAACATTCTCGTGGTTAGAAAACGATTGCACTGGCCCAAGCCCGACGGGCCAAGTTGACGGGTTGGGCCTTAGTTCGTCGGGCTTGGGCCTGGTGGCCCAGTGCTCGATGTCAGAGGACCATGTCGGGTCGCCTCGTGTCCGCTCAGTGGGCCTTGGCTCGAGTTGGACTGCGGCCCCACTCAAGTATAAAATCGCAAGCAGAATCAAGCTAGCTTGGGCGAGCCCGGCTTGCCCTCTTCCTCTAAATCTTAATAGCGAAAAAATTAGGCTCATTTACACCTCAAATAGCTTATTATATGAGTTACTTCTCTAATATTTATTTTTAGTAAGCCTTACATATTAGGATCTATATACATGGGAAGTAGGGTACATACATAATAGAGGCTAATAAATTTTTATCTTTTTTAGACATTATGATCTATTTTTAAATTCTTTAAAAATACACTAATTCAAAAATATTTTAAAATAATTTTTATTTTAATTACCTTGATAATTTAGATGAAATATTTAAATGCATTATATTGATTTGAAATTTTATAAGTACTATAATTATTTATTTTTATATTTATCTCTCTAAATTTTAAATAGCGAAACCTACTAAATTGTGCTAAATAAAAGTCGTAGCCTATATAAGCTATATGAGTTATAATTCATTTGTATAAGGTTCACCACTAATTAAGGACCCAGTCCAATTAAAAATTGGTGGATTTAAATTATTTTTAAAATAGTTAATTTAAATTAAACAATTTATAAACACACTTGGATTTTAACCTAGTGTATGTGAGATTAATTTTTGAAGGACCTCAAATGGGTATGAAAAATCTCTCTAAAAAAACTTTTCTCCAAGTCTTCTTCATGTCATTTTTAACCGTAGAAAAAAATTATAAATTTTTTTTTGTATTTCAAAATATTTGAAGGTGTTTATGTATTAATTTTATAAATTTTCTCCACCTTAAAAAATATTTATTAATCTTAAAATGCAGAGAAAATAGGGTGGAGAAAAATTTCACTACATTTTATGGCGTGGAGAAAGGTTTAAAAGTCAAATTAACGTACACTTACCTGTAAAAATTAGAGCAGAGAAAACGAAGAGAAAAGCCCCTACATTCTTTTTGAAACGTGGAGATTTTTTTTTTTTTTTTGTAGTGAATGTCTGTCCTTTGTCAACTCTGTTATCTGAGGTTACTCAATATCACAGTCAAAATTTACCCTGGTGGTGAAAATGCATGGAAAGAAAATCATCCAAGTTCATGCCTTATGGGTTCTCTATTTCTGAGTCTATATTACGACTGAGACATCCATGGACCAACATCAATCAAACATGATCCAACTAAAGTTAGTTCCCAACCCTATCCCCATGCATCACATTTAGCCGCTTTTGTTAATTTATGGTTCTCTTTATCCATAATGTATCAGAAGCAACGTACTGTCACTAATCAAAAGAAAGTCTGCACCTTGTCATGTAAAAGAGAAAGCTAAAATCTGGAGATCATATCACATGTTATTTGCAGCTCATGATCACAAATCACCGTATAAAGAAAAAAAGCACGAGTAGACTTCTTGCAATGGTACGCCGTGATTTGAAAAGCTTAGCCGGGCCATGTCACTCTTCCTCTTTTGATTGAACACACTCTCTTTCTCCCTCTCTTTCACTCAACTCTTTCTGGGAATGGCCAATGCAAAATGAGCAAAAGGTAAGTTCTATTAGTGGTTGCAACAATGCCGGGGAAGCATATACACAGAGGAGAGCTTAGTGCACATCAAGGGTCGGTGGACATTTACAGAGAATGACCATGGTGTGGGAGAATGGTTTGTGGGCTTGAGTAGAACGTTTGTCCAGAATCTTTAAAAGAGAAAGCAAAAACAGCTCAAAGACAAGAAACTTTGATCCTTTTATATAGGATGCTGATCATGGCGCCAATGGCGAAAAAGAAGAAGAGGGAGACAAAGAGGGAGGGAGAGGAAGCAGAGAAAGGCCTGGAGCAGACACATCCATGGCACCCGTCGGATTGCCACCAGGATTTAGGTTCCACCCCACCGACGAAGAGCTGGTGAACTACTATCTCAAGAGGAAGATTCATGGCTTGGAAATTGAGCTTGACATTATCCCAGAGGTTGATCTCTACAAATGTGAACCTTGGGAGCTAGCAGGTGATCCCCCTTTAATAATTCGATCTCAGCCGACTTCAACCTCTCACTATGATACCATTATCTATGATGGGTCTTGATTAATTAAGGTAGATTTTTTCTATCAAACTCATGCTATATAGAGTATAATTTGGGGTGTGCAGATAAATCATTTTTGCTGAGTAAAGATCCAGAGTGGTACTTCTTTGGACCCCGGGATAGGAAATACCCAAATGGTTTTAGGACAAACAGGGCGACCAGGGCTGGCTATTGGAAGTCTACAGGGAAAGATAGAAGAGTTTCGAGCCAAAACAGGCCAATAGGCATGAAGAAGACATTGGTTTATTACAGAGGAAGAGCTCCCCATGGCATTAGAACCGACTGGGTAATGCATGAGTATCGCCTTGATGATAAGGAATGCGAAGAAACCTCCGCTCTCCAGGTCATTCATTTCTGCCTCTTTCTTCTTCGGCCAAATTATCATTATCTAAAAATACTCATAATTAGTATGAACATTCTTGTTCCAAATTGGCATGGGTATATGGACATTTATATTACTTAAATTATTTGCAATTGCATGCATCATCAATCTATAGTTACACATATAATGTGAGCGTTCATACTAATCAAAGTATACATACACGCTTGAAAGTTTTTTAGTACGATCTATGTAATTCATGAATTTTTTTCAGATTTTAATTTGCCTTTCAGACCCATATTTCATTTTCGACTTTTAAAATTGATACTTAGCAGCTAGCTATCGGTGCGGTGTGATCGATTAATTCTGCTTCAATTGCACTTGAATGATAAACGCTTCTACGTACAATTCTGAAAAGTTAAAACATTGAAGCTTGCATGACTTGATTTTGTGAAAACAAGAACATTTCAGTTGTGTTAGAAATGGCATGCATGCAGTATCATTCTCTCTAGAATGTAAGTGTCTGTAAACTTGAAATATTTGTTCATGCTAAAGTGAGCCAGTCCAACTATGGTTTCATGGTTAAAATGCAGAATGTAAGCTCTCTTACTCTGATAGCACACAAAGGCCAGCTTTAACACTCGTAAATAGAGGTGTCAATGGTGCATCCAGCTCTCAAATTAAAAGGGCCTTCGGCTAGTTAAAGGGGGGATGAGAGTCTACTTGACGTGATTTATGCATGCATGGCGTGCATGGAAAGTTAGGGCTTTGTCTCTCACCTCCACCACCCCTTTTCGTTAAAAAACAATTTATTATTCTTTACTTGCACTGACATTAGATCCATGCGATCAATGTCACCCTTTACTTTATCGTACTTTGTCCAACCCAATGAGACAAAAGCATTATTCCATATTATGAATAGGACTCTTGATCTCGGTGGTTCCAAACCTCTTGTTTTGTCTTTCAATATGAATAGAGTATGAAGTATATATTTGGCATCTCTCTAGCCATTTTCGGCTGGCCTCACATAAAGAACACAAGTCCATCGCTTTCTTCCGTGTATGGAGTGTCTTGATTTCATCATGTCGGCCTGCTTTACACTTTATTCCCCTTGGCCATTCTATCCCCTTTTATTTTATCTTTATCTCACTTGGGTTTTCCGGCATAAACAAATGACATACCTAGCTCTTATTATATTGAAGTTTAACCAACTTTAACACATGTACAGGACTCATATGCACTATGTCGAGTGTTCAAGAAGAATGGGGCATGCTCAGAGATGGAGGAGCAACCACAGAGCAGCATGTTGCTGATGGAGACCCCCCAGGGGCTGGTGAATGAGTACGAGAGCATGTCGCCGGACGTCGGTGTCGGGTCGTCGCCGTGCGTGGAGGAGGAGGACAAGGATGATGCATGGATGCAGTTTATCACAGAGGATGCATGGTGCTCCACGGCCACTCCTAGTGGCAGTGGGGAGGACTCCGGTTGCATCTCTTTTACTAATTGAAGGGCTCTATTGAACCTTGATTTGTAGCAAAATGGGTGTTCTCATTGATTAATGTAATAATATCTTGTTTTTTGGGGGGAATGGAGGAGGGATATTGGGGCAAAGAAAGATGTGCAATTAAGGTTAAGTGAGCCCCTAATTTTATACATCTATATGGAATGAAGGGCCAGTGATCCATATGAAGGAACATATATATGTAGCATTTATGTTGTTGGTTTTGGGTGTCTGATTGCTTTTATGTGGGAATAGGCGCTGGTGTTGAAATTGTCTTGTAAAATATAATGTATTAAGTTTCAAATTTGACTCTTACAAACATTTTTTTAATTTAATAACAATTTTTAGAAGCGCTTAAGTAATTATAATATTATTAAAAAAATATTGTTGATTATAAAATTAAGAAATTCTTTATGCAAGATTAAGAAGTTAATTATTTCTATCTCACTTAGCTTATGTTTGATTGGTCTTAAAAAATTGTCATACAATAATTAAAATTTGACTTGATCCAATTAACCAATGCCTCATTGTTAACAAAAAATAAACAACTCTAGTACATATATATATATATATATATATATATATGTACTAGAGTTGTTTATTTTTTGTTAACAATGAGGCATTG
>JAVDBV010001536.1:0-10348 GCA_032619315.1 Piper longum
CGTTCTTTTCCCCGATCGGCCAGTCTATCTGACTCCAGAGCCCTAGACTCTGATCTGTGGGGCCGCCTGCCGTCGCGCTCGTCCGGATATTCTAGGGTTTTGGATTTCAGAGCCGATCCATTTCACCCGATTGGCGCCTCTCTTCTCAGGCAGTTGTGGTCGTCGATTGCCTATTTGGATTCGGAGTTGCCGATCATTGGCTTTTGTCGGAAGCGCATAAACAAAAAATGTTTTCAACTTGGAGTTTCAGAGCCGCTAGCTTCTAGTTTGTTCGATGCATTGATTGCGAATTCGGAGTTCTTGATCTTTGCACTTTGTTGGAGTGAAAACAGGTGGAAGAGCCCGAAGACTTAAAAAGAAAAGAGACCAAAAAGAAGCAGAAGAAATGTATACATTGTAAATGTTATTCATCTAGTTTTGTGTTCTCTTAGCATTAATTTTGGCTGCTCTATTTTGAGTAACTTGAGACTGTTCTATTTGATCCTTGTAAGGCAATTTCTCTTCCACTTGGTATTTACTTTTTTGCCATATTATTATTATACTTATCTATATAAAAGAATCAAAAAAGATTTCAAAAGGAAAAAAAAAATTGAGTCGTAGTAGAAGATAAAAATGGCCGTGTATTTTAAGTTCAAAAGCGCAAAAGATTTCGACTCTGTTCCAATTGACGGGCATTTCATATCGGTGGGGCACTTGAAAGAAAAAATATTCGAGTCCAAGCATTTGGGCAGAGGTACCGATTTTGACCTCATAGTCTCCAACGCCCAGACTAATGAAGGTCCTGTTCTTTCCTTGTTACTTGCTATTTTCCCATCATGTAATCCATACCTTTTCGTTGTCATTATCATTAGAGCTCAATGTACCGTAGTGGGAAGTATGCTTATACTGTATGCTAATTGAATTGTGCTTGAACTACAACAACTTGACTAGTAATAACTAAGGGTCGGTTGTCCTGCTGTAGAACTCCAACGGTTGTGCTGTGATAATTATTTTCATCGTCTTTTTTGTTATTCATTGTCCGCTTACAGAATATGCTGATGAAGCAATGCTTATTCCCAAAAATACATCTGTTTTAGTCGGTCGAATTCCTGATAAACTCGCAGGCCAATTGTTACAGAACCAAATGATTACTGTTTCTCTCCTTTTGTACTGTTATTTGCTTGCTTCAGCTCCCTGGAGTATCTTACAACCATACATTGTTTCTCAAGTTAGACACATTTCATAGTTTTACCTATTGCCGAATGAGGAAGGTGTGAGTTAATTTGAGACTCTGGTCTGTGTTTGTTAATCTGGAATAGGAGCACCTAATTTACCTGCAGGCTGAAAATTAAAGAAAATAATCAGTTTGAAGAAACTGTGATGATAAAGAATAATTTACCTGTTGCCAAATCATCCATTGTTAGAGTTGTAAGTTACTGTTTTGACATTTTTGGTTCTCCGCTTCTATAATGGTGTATTAGTAGCTACAATGTTTTTTAAGTGGTACTCAATTGCCGTCTGAAGAATTAGAATGGGATGAATTTGGGAATGACCTGTACGCATTTCTTGATATACTACCTCAGCAATCAAGCAGTCAACTTCAGGCAGCTGTTCCTCCTCCTAGTAGAGCTGACGAAAACAGCAAGATAAAGGCCTTAATTGACACTTCAGCCCTGGACTTGCAAAGGTGAAATACCGCAGTGGGTTTTGGACGTTTTGCTAAAAAAAAAAAGAGTTTTTGTGTTTTCTTTTTTTGTATTATTATTATCATTAAATGAGTCAGCTGTTTAGGCACACACAAGAATTTGGTTCTGGTAGAGGCTTTGGAAGAGGTTCAGGTGGCAGGATGATGACAGGTCGTGGTTTTGGTAATGATCTGCAGGTCTGAAAATAATTTTTTATCATTTAATTACTAAAAAGCCATTGCTTGCTTAGTTGTGCTTCCTGGGTTTTGAGTTTGCTTTGATCTTTGGAGGAGTTCTTAGAGCAACTAGTAATGCTGAATTTTAGTTTTCCTGCTTGTTGATATTTGAATGCTTTGAGCAAGTTCTGAGAATATGAAAAAAATAATGATGGCTTTGTCTAACTTTTTTTTTTGTTTTTTTGTTTTTTTTATAATCATGAAAGGACGTGGTGCTGGACACGAAAAAAAGACACCTCCTAAAGGCTACATTTGTTACAGATGTAAATACCAGGTACAAATAGTTTAGTCCACTGGTAGTATCTATTTTTAGTCTTTTCTGTTGTTCTTTTAGTGTAGCAGAGGAGGAGATTGCTTAATACGTGAGAAATTTTCAGGGCACTTCATACAACATTGCCCAACCAATGGTGATCCTAACTATGATCTTAAGAGGGTCAAGCCACCTACTGGAATTCCAAAATCCATGCTGATGGCTACCCTGGAAGGATCTTATGCTTTGCCTAGTGGTGCAGTTGCTGTTCTTAAGCCAAATGAGTATGTTTGTTCCATTTATATAACTTATCTGCGTTGTCCTTTCTTTATTATCTAGTAATATTAATGTGGAAATGAAGAAGAGGTGGCTGATTGAAGTCGTTCTCTATTGTATTAGAGCTGCTTTTGAGAAAGAAATTGAGGGCATACCATCTACTAAACCGGTTGGGGATCTTCCTCCAGAACTGCACTGCCCATTGTGCAAGAAAGTTATGAAGGATGCTGTACTCACTAGCAAGTATTGGTTTAATAGTTTTATGTGATAAATGTAAGTTTTTGAGATCCTTATCTTACAAATAGAAGTATCTTGGTTGTTATATTACAAAACTTTAGGTTGCGATCAAACTTTGGCTGTTTGTGTGGCATTTATTCCTCAAAATGTGATTTGCACAAGGAGAAAACTCGCCTACTCCATTTATTACTGAAATTTAAAAAACTGCAATGAAGGATATTAATGGGTGGTGATTTGCTTATAGTAGATTGGGTCTTACAACCATATTTTATGTGAGACCTTACAGCTTAGCACTCAACGACTAGTTCATCTGAAATGAATCTAAACTTGCTTTCTGGTGTTTTTTATTGCCAATGGAAAGGTTGTCTGGTGTCTTTAGGAGTTGAGGGTTTTAAAACTATTTTGTTCAAGTATTTCTGCATATTTATCTCTATAATTCTTGTTACTATGCAGGAAAGAAAAAAAAGAAGAAGAAAGTATGTGCCCCTAATGGTGAGTATTTTGTTCTCATCTATGTAGCTAGTCAATCAATTTTTTTAAAGGCAATTGAATACATATGTGCTGAAGAAGTTACTTGTAATTTATTGTGATTCTGTTAATTTACATAGTCCATAGATACTGATTTTACAATTTCTGAAGATATCAGCGTTGTGCATTCTGTTGTTTGTTACCCATTAGGGACTTAAATTACCACCTGTTGTGGCATCAAGAGATTCTCTGTGTAGGTGGCAAAATTTATCAATATCTTTGCAGGTTGTGATATTAATCAATTTCTGGGATTTTTATACTGTAAGATGAATATGCAATGTTGCACTACTTTTGATCTTCACATGTTAGAATGTAACATGAGATATGTAGGTTTACTGTTCATTCCATTTTTCATTTTTTTTTAAAAAAAAAACATAGGTCACATATTATCCTTTAAGAAACCTTTGTATGTTAGAATTGAATTTTGTAGGTTCTGTATCCATCTTCGTAATTTTATGGATCACATGGCGATCACATTGCAATATTCAAATGTTAGGAGTTAGTATTACTGATTATGAAGTTTTGAGTTCTTAAAATAAAAAATACTTGGGCATGAAACGCCAAAAAGCATTACTTCTTTATTATCTTATATTAAACTAATTTTTGGATGTGTGATACCCATGATGCTGCAGACATGCAGTGGAGAATGCCTCAGGATCTTGCTGCTGAGAGTTTTGGGATGCCCATTGGTCCTTCAACATATAACCCATACTGGGGCGGAATGCAGTGGGGAATAGATGGCTACATGGCACCTTATGGTAATACCATGCCGTACATGGGTTTACCACCAGATCCATTTGCACTTTCCTTTGGAGCTGGGATGTGGGGACAAGGATACATGATGCCAGGAGTACCTCCTCCAAGGTTTGCAATGTTCATTGATAATGATTGAGGAATAGATTTTTTATGCATGTGTATTTTATTCTACATTGCATAATCATCATCTTTATAATTATGCATACATTCATTTGATTATAAATATGGCCATCCAATACTGGATATGGTTAGATGTGATGTTTATTTGCTGAATTGTGGTGATCCAATCATCTGATATGGTTCTTCACGGGGTATTCAGAGATTTCGGTATGGGTTCAAGGCCTGTACCTCCAGTAATGAGTAGAGAGGAATTTGAGGCTCGGAAAGCTGATCTCAGGAGGAAGTGTGAACGTGAAATTGAGAAACATGGAGAAAGGTATTTAATAGTTCATTATAAGTTCTTTTATTGCCTATAAAATATTCTCAAATTGTTTTTTTTTTTGGAAAAAAAAAGCTGGATCTTCATTTGTTGCCAATCCTGTCCTTGTAGGGTGCCTTGCCATGTTATATGTTTCTGTTGTATTTCTAGTTCACAATGTACTTATAAAAAGTGCTGAATGCATATTTGACCTATGATCAGGAGTTTTTATTTTATTATTTGATTTTATTCTAAGTTTAAAATTCTATTTGTCCTATATGAGCTGTTCTGATAAATATTGCTCATGATCTTTGTTAGTTTATAATTTCCTGCTGTTTCTTAAAAAAACTAATTTTTAAGGGTTGAGGAATGAAATTCTTGTCATAATTGATGATGCATTACAGAATTGCTCCTTTTATTAAATTAAACATGGAGGCATCGTTGCTTTTGTCTTAATTTTGTTTTTTTTTCTTTTTACTTCAGAGAATCTAGAGAAAGATCTTGCTAAGGATGTGAGTAGCAGTGCAGATGTTTCTTGCGGAAAATCAAAATCTGTATCTTTATTGGTCTATTATATATTATGCATTTTTGTTTCAAAGGATATTTTTTTAGTTGTTCAGTCGCCAGTTCCTGCACACAACAGTTTTTCTTTCAGTGGCAGAAACAGATTGCTGCTCCTTTATTATTGCTTTAGAGTCATATTGGGGGAAGCTATATCCAACATTTGCAATTGGGTTGGGGCTTTATTCAGGCCTTTGAATGTTTCTTATTCTATTTGGCATAGTTAATTATTCTCACACAAATAAGTTGGTATGTTTCTTATTCTATTTGGACGGAAGGTGAATTGATTGATTGCGAAAAAAAATTCTTTAAAAGTTTTTGAGGCTTTTGAACTTTTTTGTTCTAGAACCTCTATAGGTCACACATTTTTGGTGGTTTTTGGACACTTGCTTTTCCAGAAGCCCATCAGTTTTTTATGTAATTTTCTTAATGTATAAGTTGAGCCATGTTTCTTTTGGAACTCATCTTGAGATGGTTTCCTTTAAGGGCTTTTTTTTAGCAAATTTTGTGTCAAAAGCGGACTCCTCAAGGTGGTTAGGTTTAAGCACTCTTAATTATATACTTTTGGCATCTTTTCTTTCATACATGATGTGTTCTTTCACATCCTGATGATGGATAGAAGAAAACCAATTTTTTGCAGGTTTTAGTTTTCGCTTTCACAGCTGATACCCCGCACTGGGAGATGGTGATGCTCTTGGAGAGGTAGCCAAATTGAGCCTGCAAAATCAAACAATGCCTTCCATCATAAAGTTTTGACTCAATTGTATATTTATATTTTCAGTGAATAATCATTTGAGTGTATGAGAAATAATCTGCACAAATTAATATTTGAGATTTTCGCTCGGCCTGCAAAATCACTTGAACTTGTTGAGGCCCTTCTCCACTCTCCTCTTCTCAATAATCAGAGAACACAACGTATACGAAAAAGAGTGGTCACACAATGTAATCAAGCCAGTGCACAATGTCACCTAAAAGCTGCTTATCCATATTCCATGTTATATTGCACAAAAATATGTTTAAAGTTTGACGCGTCCATGAGCAAGGAGGATAAGTTATTATGTAGGAAAAATAAGTATGTGTTAGAGGGGAACATAATCATTGATTAACACCACTTTCTATTTTATCTTTTAAAAGGATGGATAATATAAGATGACACCTAATTAAGTGGATGTTTTGCAATAAATTCACCTAAATTTGTTTCACGCAGTCCCCCATTTCTAATTTTTCCCACCACCCAACAACTATATATGATCTCTTTATGATTTTTTTTAAATTTTATTATTTATTTATTTATTATTATTATTTTTGAATATTTGGGCTCAGACTCAACTCCCCTCACCTTGATACAAAGCTGAGCGCCAGTAGTCTAAAAATTGGTTTGGCTTAAGCTCGGATACACTAAATTTAATAAAATAATTGTCACATAAAATAACATTGTGCAATAGTTAAGAATGAGTGGAAATTTTCCAAAGATTTACGATTAAAAAAATCAATAAAAAAACGAGCTCCATGACCTGATGAGTCCACGGTTTTAAGAAAAGCTATGCGATACGGTTACTGTCGGTTATTAGTTACTACCATGGCTACAGCTTTGAAACGTTTATTAGCGATGGCACTCGAGACGTCGGCCATGCCGGTCACCATTTAAAACAGTATATTGTTTGATGAGATAAGACTAGAGAGGAGGTTGTAGTGGTCATGTCATGACCTTTAATGTCTCCTCATTTAACGTTTGTTTGTAGAATTTGTTTGGTCGAATTAGCCGAAGGGGGTGACACACTTAAAATGGAATGCAGCTGCAAGGGAGAACTAGCACTGGCTCATCAAGAATGTGCAGTGAAATCGTTTAGCATCAAAGGCAACAAAACTTGTGATGTATGTGAAGAAGAGGTGCAAAATCTTCCAGTCACTCCGTTAAGGATACAGACTGTTGAGGCTGTCAATGTACAACCTGGGAGCAGATCTCAAAAAACCGTGAATAGTCGCTGCAGGTAGTAATTTATAGACTAATTTTTCAATCATGAACTACATTTCATGTCTCTTTGATCCACCGCAAGGGAAGGTCGTGAGTAATAAATCTTAATATTTCAACAGAGTTTTGTAGGATGTTCCAGTTCTTGTCATCGTTGGTATGCTTGCTTATTTTTGTTTTCTTGAACAACTTCTGGTAAGAGTTAAAAGTAGAGTAGATAAGGCCTTATTTTCTTCTATATAACTCAAGATGTTCCATAATTGAGCTTATTTATATGCATCTCAGGTAACTGAGATGGGTACGGCTGCTATTGCCATCCCGTTGCCATTTTCGTGTGTTCTTGGTGTTGAGTTAATCCCACGTCTTATTTGGAGGCAACCGGTGACTTGTATATATGCTAATGGGAAAGCCTTGATTTTTAAGCTAGCTTTTGGATTAAGAGAGGCCCATGAACCTGTTCCAAGTCACTTTTTGGGTTTAGTGTTGCCTCGATTTGCCACACAATTTGTCAACCGGTCCGAATTCGTATCTACCAATTTGTTGGTCGGTCCGAATTGGTGTTATCTAGAACCTCACTAAGACATGTTGGCTCCGCATGTGGTGAAGAGGAGATGATTCGAGTGTTGTGATCTATGAGTAGGAGAATTGTTGAGTTAATCTCACATTCCATTTGGAGGAAATCGGTGACTTGTATATAGGCTAATGGAAAAGCCTTAATTCTTAAGCTAGCTTTTGGATTAAAAGAGACCTGTGAACCTATTACAAGACCCTTTTGGGGCCCGAAGGGCCCAACACTTGGTCTACTTGCGTCAATGACGTCCTCAATAATGGGTACACCACATTTTTTTGAGTACTACTACATTATTGCATCTTAGCTTAAAAGCTTACCTATTCACGCCAATTAATTAGGCACTTGTTTTATTTTTCCTACAGAAATCATGCCTGATACCTTGAGGCAAATTAGAAGGTCTAATTGTGTGATTGTTGTAACTTTGATGCGGTCTTACATATATCAGATAAAATGTTAATACTTCAAATTACAGCACTTTAGCTGAACTTCGCCAATATAAAAGGCACCAATGGAAGGATTGGATCGTGAAGGTTTTATTGTGTGAATAGTATAATTCTTGATATATCCTTGTGAGAAAGATGATTAATACACTGCTCAACAATGATATTCTTTTGATGGTTATTGTTCTCATTTGAGGCATTTGTATTGCAGTCTCGAAGAAAAACGTTTGGATATGTGCATGTGCTGAGTTTGTTCTAATAGCTCTATTCGCTCACCTCTTCTACTCTTTTGTAAGTAGCCAACTTATTTCCATAATTTATCATTGTGAGCTTAATATCATATCACCCGCATTCGGTGTGGATGATTGACAAACCATGCTGCAGTTTCACATCCAAGCTATTATCTCAATCCTCCTCGCATCGTTTGCTGGGTTTGGAATTGCAATCGACTGCCGGGCTTGCAACAATTTGAGCCTGGTTTGCCTCTGGCTCCTAAAAATGATACAAGTTTTGATAAAAATACTATTGAACAATGGTAAATTCAAAAGTGGAGTGATTAATAATCTGCCAGACCTCATTAAGCAAACCCAATTTATATTAGAGCAATGTACTCTCTTCACTTCACCTCATGGTCTTATGTGCTTAATTTGATCCATTAAGTAAGAAAATAAGTTGGGGATATCTTCAGTTCTTCAGAAATGGTTGAATTTTTGAAGCTCATTGCGCTAGAACAAGCTCCCAATAAACCACACTTGAAGGAAGTAAATTCATCCTCTCACCTATTACACTATATTAGGCAAGATATCACAGTATGTGTAACTTATATCAGATAAATTTTAATTTTATATGTAAATTCTCATTGAATAATGAAATATTAACTATTTTGAAATATTATTCATTATTTTTTATTAGTAAAAAATTTTACTTTTCTATTGTAATTAGGATTTGACATTTCAAATCCATTCATACTTTTTAATTGTGCTTTTATTTTGTAATGTGTTAACTAATTATTTTATAATATTATTTTTTATTTCTATTAATAAAAAATATCACTTTTTTATTATAATTATGATTTTTCTGCATTCTTTAACCTGCTCCCATGATCTTATTTTAATTTTAATATAATTAAATTAATTTTGAATCCTTTAATGACACATCACACTCAGGTGAACGACTACTATAATATAATATAGATGGACATAGATATATGAGAAAATGTTATTTTTATCTGAAATTTTTTTGCATTTGAATCAAATATGGGATGTCCAATTATAGGGACGACTTAGATTAAATTATATTTAAATTTTATTTTAAAAAAAAATAACCCACATCCATGGCCATTGGCGACCAACCAGTGCCAAGTCATGACCGGGCAATCATCCCAGGTCGACCTCGGCGGGCGGATCTAATTGTATGGTCAGCTCTGGTCGTGTTGGTGGGCCTAGCTGGCCCCGACTAGGGGACGATCAGGTTTGATGGGTAGCGGCAGGACCTTGCCGCGAGGTCAGTTGTTGCCGTATGGGGTCAAATTCGGCCACCTTACCAATAGTCATTAAATTTATTTATTTATTTATTTATTTTTAAAAAATATAATTTAATCTGAACCATGTAATCAGACGACGGGTATTACATCGAGGACAAGAGATATTTCCTGCCCTGCTGTAGGGCCAGGCTATTTAGTGACTCTGGTTTGCCGCTCCTAGTTTGTAACATTCCTCTGCCCCCTTTCCTCCATCTCCCATTCGTTCCTTCTCTGGGAAGCTCTTGACTGTCTACATCCCAGCCAGCCTAGCTCCTCCACAGCCTTCCCCTTCACTGTAAAATCTAAAAATTCCCTCTCTTTTCTTTGTATATATAGTCTTTTGTATAGTGATATCCCTCTCCCTTGTATATCCTTATCATGGTTGCAGGAATCGACCGAGTCGGATCGAACTCGGCCGATTTAAATCGGATCGGCGCCGTGCCAATCCGATTTATGGGCTGAATCGGCCGGCCCCGAATCGGTCGATTCGAACCGATTCCGGATTTAAATCGGAATCGGAATCGGGTTAAATCGGTGTGAATTGTTTTTTGTGAAAATTACTAAAATACCCTTGACTTTATATTAAACAAATTACTTACACATGGGTAAAATGGGAATTATAAATTGACAATGACGAAAATACCCCTAAATAATTAAAATACCCTTGTCCTTATGTTAAATAAATTATATATGCATGGGTAAAATGGGAATTCAAATTTAACAATGACCAAAATGCCCTTATATTACGAAAATACCCTTAATTTTATATTAAATAAATTATTTGTATATAGGTAAAATGGGACTTAAAAATTAATAATAACTAAAATGCCCCCTATCCTCCCTCTGCCCGTTCGCTCTGGCGGGGCGGGGCGGAGCTGCCGGGGGAGGGGGGTAGGGAGGGGGAGGGGGGGGGGGGT
>JAVDBV010001538.1:0-10842 GCA_032619315.1 Piper longum
TATATATATATATGAAATGCTGAATCATTGCATTCTGAAGGTGAATTTTGATCATTTTTAATTTATCTTAGCAGGCTTCCAAAAGCTTGACCCAAGCAATGCACGGCGTTTGGAAGCCATGAACCATGCAACGCATCATGACGAAACAGGTTTCGTGGTCTTCATTCCCGGGAAGCTCTAGAAGAATCAATCGAGATATAAGGATTTATTATTAGTTGTATATTTTAGATTGTTGTAAATAAATGCATGTATAAAGTATTTCTAACATATTTTATTATATTTGATTAAAATTACCAAATTTGATCCCACGTGGATCTTCTTACTTAGAAAAAGGTCGTCATGTTGACTTATAAACGACCTAGCGTGGTGAGCAACGAGTCCCACCGAACTAAACGAACTAAATTACCAAATAGATATTTGGAGTTGGATTTCGAAACTGAGCCGAATTTTTTACCAAAACCAAATCAAACCGAAATATTCGGTTCATCGGCCCCTAAACCGAATAACCAAGGAATTGAAATAAAATATCGGAAAAAAAGGCAAAAAGGGTGTTGAAATTTTTGTCACAACAATCTTAAAAAAAAAACAGTTCTCTACAATAATCTTTCTCAACACTTTCAAATCTCTGCAACAATTTTCACAAATAACCCAAAAATAGAGATCTGACAATACCAAAAAAGGAAGAAAAAGAAAATCAAGCACAAGGGAAAGGATTCGGGAGGTAAACGCCGGCAAGGGCGTCACAGTCAGAGGCAAGGGCGCGCGCCTATCTGGTGCCATGGTGAAGAGGAGAGGGGAGTGGGAAGGGAGGAGAGGGGAGAGACGGGCGCCGGGTGGCGGCAAGAGGAAAAGGGCGAGAGGAGAGAGGAGGGGGCTAACATCTAAATAACCCAACACTTTCTTGGAAACCAAACCGAACCAGAATCGAAACCAAATCCTAAGCCAAATTAAAATTTTAGTTTGGTTTAGTTCGTTTTCCCCCAAATTATTTAAAGCGTTGCATTTTGTTTTGTGGGTGAAAGCAAATATCTCAAGGCTAGTTAATTTTAGGCTAAATCAAAATATTGATAGCTTTGCATTAAATTTAAAATTGATTAGAGATCAAATATTCAAACCTTTCAACTAAGTCAAGAAACAAAGGGCTAATTTAAAGCTTGATTGAGCTTGATTCAGTTTGAGGTCCGATTCAAAAAAAAGTTGATTTGAGACTTGATTCAAGGTCAGATGAGTTGGGCTTGGGCTTTTGTACGCTCCACTCAACTCAACTTAAAACTCTGTATCTTCTTTTATATGAAAGTAATAGCATTCCACTTCTAAGTCTATGACACTTCTCAATGGGGTTTGCATATTATAAATTTGTCACACGCCGTTAATTACTATTAAATTTATACTTCTCTTTATTAGGAAATTCCTAATTAAATATTTAATTTAAAATTTATATTTTTATCAAAAATTCAGCTATTTGTATAATTTTATCATTTCTTATTCTAAAAAATAATTAAACATTATACATTTTTTAACTCTTCTTATTATGAATATGTTTATCAATTGCAATGTAAATTGAAAAATCTAATTCAAATATGAATAGGTTTAGTAAATTTATTTTTATCTTAGGCACATAAAAGTTTTAATTAATTAATATGTTTACAAATACTTATTAAAAATAAATAAGAATGTCAAACTAAGTTAGATATCCAATCAAGTCAAATTACATTTAATCTTCTTTGAAACAAATAAAAATTTTAATTAAAACTAAAATATATTATTAAATATTATGCAATTTTCAATCATTCTTATTAAGGAACAAAATAAACCCATGTGTATGTTATTAATTCTAAATAAATTATTATAATATTATTATTATATTATTTTGAAAAGCATTATTAATTACTATTATTATTATATATTCAAGTAATCGTAGTATATTTTATTTATCTAGATTTGGAAATTTTATTTTTTATCATATGCACACAAAAAATAGTAAAATTTTTAATTAATTATCAAGTATTTATAAATAATTATTAAAAATAAATAAGAATCTTAATCAAACCAGTTAAGATATGTAATGGAGTCAAATTACATTTAATTCTCCTTTAATTGATTAAAATAAATAAAACTTATAAATAAAAAATAAAATATTAATTTATCGATATAAATTAGAATGATTATATTTAAAATCTGTGGTTTCGACTAGCATTATTTAAAAGATAGATTTTGGATATGTATATTGGATTTCCTTCCATGAGCTTGACTAAATTAAGAAAAAAAGCATGGCATAATAACAGTTTTAAATAAAAAGATATTATTTTAATAGACGACTATATTATTTTACAAGCAAAATTATGCCAAATTGAAATATCTTATGTTTAAAATAAAATATTAGTTAACTTAACCTCGTCTCAAAACTCAAGTTCAAGTAGCCCTAGGGAACCCATACAAGCGTAATCAATATGGGCCCAATTCATGGAATGGGCTCCCAGCCAAGCCCATTTATGGATGAAAGTTCGTCACGCCGCGACCTGTGCCACTACGCTCGGGCGCCGCCGGCCGGAATTAGCGATACCGGTAACGGTCAAGGCGAAGGGGAAGGAGCTCTGCTCTGCGAGCAACCCTTCGCCATAAAGCAGGCACCTTTGTGTTGTTCGAGGCGGTAGGGTGGAAGAATGGGGGTGGAGATGAGCGAAGGAGACGTCCCCGCTAACGTGACCATTTACATCAACAATCTCAACGAGAAGATCAAAATTGATGGTTCATTCCTCCTTTCATTTTTGTTCTTTGAATTTTTTCCCGCAATTTGAAATGCTTGAGATTTTTGTTATTGAAGTCTGTCTTTGCAAATGCTATGAGGGTTTTAGGGTGTTTGTGTTGTTTGATCGTCGGTTTGTACTGTTGAAGTAGGACTTGAATGGATGGTAGACTTGGTGAAGTAGATAATATGATTTCACTGTGGAAGAAGTAGGTAGAAATCAGCTTCTTAGCTGATAAACAGGGATTGATAGCGGGTCTTGAGATGAATTAGAATCAGCAGAAGAAAAAATAGCAGATTTTCCAAATTATTGTTGTGAACTGTGCTGCCAATGTGTTGGAATATTTTTAGCAAGTTTTCGGAGCATGAACAATGTGCTAATGGATGAAGCTGCCCTCACAATGCAGTTAAGAGTGTGGGGTGGTTGTGGATTGAGCAGGTTCTCTTCTCTTTTTTTTTTTTTTTTTACTGGCGTGACTAAATTCGCTTGTTATGTATATACCACCCACATGGTTAGCCATGGGTTCAAACTGAAAGTTCTTATGTTCTGACGATATGCCTGAGAAGAGGAATTATATACTTCCGTAACTCAACTCATTTTCTTCATCTTGGGCTTTTCACAGAGCTTAAGAAGTCTCTTTTGGCTGTATTTTCTCAATTCGGAAAAATATTGGATGTTTTAGCATTCAAAACTTTGAAGCACAAGGGACAAGCTTGGGTTGTCTTTGAGGAGGTTTCATCTGCAACTAATGCTCTTAAACAGATGCAAGGATTTCCATTTTATGACAAGCCAATGGTCAGTATATGTTATCTCTATTGTTTTTGTGTAATTACGAATGGCATTTTATTTTATTTTTACTCATTTAGGGGAGTGTTAAAAGAAACTTCAAAATGCCGTGTCTCTTATTTATTCTTCTTCTTTACATTGGTTTTAATTATTTCATGGATATTCATCCCTAACTATTAAAGAACCACACGTATGAATACCTTTGAAATAGTGAAACGGTAACCACAAGCTCACTATTACTTGAAATTATATACATTTGAATATTAATTTTAGCTGATTTATCATGCTTTGAATGCTATAGGTAATGCAATTACTTCCTGCATTTTCAATTCTTCATGGTAATATATCTTTTTGCTGATTTTTATTTGCAGAGGATACAATATGCAAAAACAAAATCAGATATTATTGCAAAAGCTGATGGTACTTTTGTTCCCCGAGAAAAACGAAAGAAACATGAGGAAAAAGGTCATATATGTTATCTTACTTCATGCCTCATGCACTTGATTCCTTCTCTTTCTAATACTTAAAATGTTTACACAGTGGAAACCTTGTTGCAGTAAGTATCTGTTTGGATTGGCCCTTTTCCTATGCTTTCTTCAATGGTTGAGCTTAAAAAAAATAAAGTTTTCGATTTGTATTGATGTTTCTGGCAGATTAAACATGCCTTAATTTTACCATATTCATGATTTTCCTTTGCAGCCTTTGCAGTATTTTTCTTATTCTTGTTACAAAAATACTGTTTTCTTATTTTTGGTATTTGTATACAGCTGACAAAAAACGTAAGGAACAACACCATGATGCTAATCAAGCTGGTATAAATCCCACGTATTCAAGTGCCTATGGTTTAGGACCTCCAGTAAGCTTGAAGATGATTAGTTTCTCTTACTATAATCTTATTGATGTTGTAGTCTTTTTTCTCGTGGAAATTTGTGTTGCTTGTTTTTAGCATTGAATTGGTGCATTGGTAACCGTGTTTATGTTGTCTTAAAAAAAATTCTATTTTTGTGTCAAATGTTGATCGTACTTATGAAAAATTCCTTTTAATTTGTCCAATGACAATTGCTTTTGTTTTATTATTATGCAGTTATCTCAAATACCTTATCCTGGAGCTCAAAAATCTGTCATTCCTGAGGCTCCTGCTCCACCAAATAATATACTGTTTATCCAAAATCTTCCCCATGAAACTACTTCCATGATGCTCCAGATGCTCTTCTGTCAGTATCCTGGCTTTAAGGAAGTTAGAATGATCGAGGCAAAGCCAGGCATTGCATTTGTTGAGTATGGTGATGAAATGCAAGCAACTGTGGCAATGCAGGGACTTCAGGGCTTCAAGGTAACGCCCCAAAATCCCATGGTGCTCACATATGCCAAGAAGTAAGCAACTGTCTTTTTTAAGTTTGTGAGATAAGAGTTGGATATGTACTAGGGAAACGGAGAGTTTCTGCGTTGCAATACCCTGCTTTCCCAATGGTAGGGTTTCACCATGTAAACTTTTTGAACCACCTTATTCATCTTGGATTTACTAAGCATGAGACTTGTGAGGTAGTTTATATATGACTGTTAATGCATTATTCCTTTAATCATGGTTGCCAACCGCTAGTAATTTTAATTATTGTTTCTTGTTATTTTATTTTTTTTCATGGGGAGCTACAGAAGTTCCTGGCAAAGTGTTTGCAATTGAAAAGGTAAATAAAAATAAAAATTCAAAAGCCATCCCTAAGCTTGCGGGTTAAATTTTTTATTAATAAATTGATTAATTAATTATCCACTTATCTGTTCCAGGAATCCATCTATATTTACACCTTCTAACATGTAAGCGATGAGGAGGCTGTGAACAAACAAGAGATCAAAGCAATCAACAAAGAAACAAATAACATGGTAGTAATAATTAAATGACGTTAATCTTCTTAGATGGCTTGTAGATGGAGTTGGACAATAATGCCTATATAAGGTTAATGATATTCTTATGAAATTTGGAAGCCGAACAATTTCAATTTTCTTTTATTTAATGTAGTCATTTTTTAAAGATCAAGGCGAGGGGGCTTGGCCACCACAAAGCTCTCTCCAACCCCCTATGCCCCCTCCACTCCCGCTACCCACCATAAATCCATTTCCACCGCAAAACCCCGAGCTTGCAGCCCGCCCGCCGGTGGGCTCAGCATTCTCCTTTTGTAAAAGGAGGTAATAGCTCTCTGGTAGTACTAGTAAAGCGTGGGCTTGTTACTTCTCCCGAGCCCCACTTTTGTTTTTGTCCAAGCCTCCTGCAATACAACCACATTTGGCTGCGGCGCTGCCAAAATTGCAGCCAAATCTACCCAACGATGGCCAGATCCAACTACGACAAGGGAAAAAAAAGTGAGTGACGCCACTGCCTCACTGCAGACAAGCCGTCCGTGACAGGGCGGTGGCATCCACGACAGGAGAACGAGGAGGAGGGAGCGGGGAAGAAGCACCCCCCCCCTCGACCGAGGGGGCGGCGATGTGGCTGTCGGCGTTTTCGATATATTTTTTTTACAATAGATAATTGGACAGCCCAAATCAAATTTTAATTTTTTTTAATGAATTAGATCTAAACCGTTGAATAGAGCTCGGTGCAGAAAATTTTTTCTGTCCCAGGCTTACAATCAATTTACCCATATATATATATATAAAAGCTTCATAGCTCATCTTATTTTTTCCCGCTATAAGATAGTACTAAAAAAATACTTATAACTGAAAAAGAATTGCCAAAATGCCAGGATGTTGTGACGAGGAATCGAAGCATGAAGAGAGAAAATAATATCTCATGAGAAGATCATTAACTAGTCTTAAGACTCTTCCTCTTCTTCATATCAGCTTTAAGAAAGCACGCGTTAGTGGATCTTAACAAGTTAGGGTAGCCTTCAGAAACTCTAAAGCCTGCAAACAAAAGGAGATTAACATAAACAAACTCCATGATTGTACGTACATTCCAGAAGCCCCAGCTAGTTGACAAGAATATATTTATTTATAAAATTATTAGCATAAATGGTGTTGTATGTGGGTGTCATATCCCACATCTAAAGTGGGATGGGATTGGGAGGAATTCCCACTCTATATAAGGACTCTTCCCTCCTCTTTAATTTTCATCTCAAAGGGTAATCTCGAATTACCTATTTCCCTTTTTACCTGTAATAATTATCTTTTTTACCATCGATAATTCTTTCTCTCTTTGTAATATTTCTCTTTAGTGAAATATTATTTTGGTAGTGTCCGAAGACATAGGCAATTGCCGAACCTCGTTAAATTCTGGTGTTTATTCTTGTTCTTTTCTTGGCTATTTAATAGCTATTGTCGAGTATAATTAATGTTAATTATTGTGCTATTTATACTAAAATTCTGTTTAGGAGTTGGTTTTTAAGCGGACTATTTCCTGGAAATTTTATCTTAGGGTGATTTTTTAGTGCAATAATTTTCACGCTTGTCATCTAGGTAATAGTTCTCACAGTGAACTAATTATCTTTAGTGAAAATTATCCGTTTTTCACAACAAATGGTTCAATGGTTCATGAATTATTAATGATAATAACTAAATTGAAGCTACAAATTATGAATCTATGACAAAAAAAAAAACACAAATGTAGTTTGATCGACTTCTTTAATTTACGTCACCTCTTTCCGACCTATAGAAACTTTCTTTTCTTCCAAATCATCTGCAATATTGGAGAGTGGTTCGACATGTGAAGCATCTGTGATCACGAAGGTTTCTGGGCAACTTATGTGTCCTCCGCTTGTCATGGTTGGGAGCGTGCATTTCGGATTGAGAGGAAGCATTTGATGTTTTTTTACGTGGTGAAACAAAAATGCAGGTCGTCTCCCAATCTTTAGCAGCTTGTATGAGCAATTATGGTGTGGTGCTATAGGTGGATTCGGCAGATCTTTATCCAAACATATGCTCTTTTTTTTCACGGCAATTTTTTGGAACTATATAACCATCATTGCTTAACTCTTTGGCGGCATAGTGCAAGTTATCTAACTGGAGAGGAACTTCCCCCGACGGCTGCAGATATGGATCAGAAAGGGGAAAGTGAAGATCCTAAATCTTAGGCCGTTTTGACTCCCAACCTACGAGTTCTAATATCATTTTTTAGGCCTTTTCGGCCTTTTTAGGCCCTTAAAATAATTTATAATAGGTGTCACGAGTCTCTTTTAATTCAACATTTTACTTATTAACTTATATACAATTCATTAATATCTTTTACGATTGATGTGAGATAAACCTAACAATTAAAGACTATATCTACAACTTTTTATATGCTTTCGTGAATAAAATCTTGTCACTGTGTATAATTTTTTACAGAAGCAAGCTTCTTCTTGTCGATTGTCTTTTTTACTTATCTTTTCCTTATTGTTTTTAAGTCGTAATTTTCAGAATAATTAATATAGTTCATGTGCCCATGTATAATTTGCGTCATTCGATTGCAATATTTAACGGCCCATATTAGAAATATTTACTGGTATTTTTATTCTATTGGTGGAATGGTTGTGAGATAGTTGCATTTTCTTAGCCAGTTGATAAAGTCCCCTGATCGGACCAAACTTCAATTTGCTTCTTTTGCAGAATTTTGACAGAGCTTGAGGCGGTGATTTTTTAGACAAGCAGGAGGAAGGGATTGGTTAGCTTTTTCTTGGGAATTTAAAAAATTTTGCGATTGACGCTGCAAACACTCGACTCGCTTATACCTAACTTTGAGTGATGGGTTTGGACGCCTTCGTGTGGTCGGGTTTCTTTAGTTGATGACAATTAGCTCCAGCACACGGATAGATTGATTTTTCTCGTTCATACATCCACTAACTTAATTAATTACTATTTAAAAAAATTTTAAATAGTCGGTTCAAATTTTAATTTGGGTAATCTAAATTTAAATAATAAATAATTAAAATGTAGTATATTAAATTAAAGTAATTAATATATTAAATTTTAATAATACCTAATCAAGGACAGGCCCCCCTATGCATAGCCCGGCCTTTGCAACGTGAGTAATCTAGTCACTCTACCCTTTCTTGCCATATCCGGCCTAGACCTAACTATCGCTGGACCTGGCCCGCCATCAACAACCGTGCATCCCACAAATCGAGGGGATCATTAAAAACAATTCACTTTTTTTATAATTAAATACAATTATCCCATTTATTAGATAATATTTTTTAAAAAATCTTTGTTTGATACAAAAACTCCCCCTTAAAGATTAATATTTTTGCTAAGACATGAAGCGTTGTTACCAGTGAAAAGACGTAGGTGCACTTATCCACATACATACATCATCCATGCCCGAAAAACTCCAAACAAGACCCCACCAACTTGGCAACCCCAACCCCATTACTTATACACAATTTATACTAAAACTAGAACATCGAAAGCGACAAAGTAACAACTGAACAAGCACGCCCCCAAACACAACCATACAGTTTCCATACCAAACATCTTACTTCTTCAAGCACAACACCCCGAAGACTTTTTACAACACTGCCGAGATTACAGTACCGTGTCCTCATTTTGTCCCTAGTTCTGCCATGCCCTTCTTCTTCGGATTGAAAACTTAAAAGAGGGTGGTCAGATGTCACAGGTCGTGAGTAGGAGGAGGGCTCCTGGGTCTATTCTCAGATGCCGATGCTCTCTCACAAGCGTCCGACGACGACTTCCTCCGGAAGCGATAAGCGCCTCTGCCTCCTCCTGGTCTCCACCGTCCAAAAATGCCACCCAAACCCAACCCATAAATCAGTAAATCATCCATGGACTACTAGCATATCAAAGATTGTCCCCAGTACCTACGGACACCAGTTATCCTTTGAAGCTTATATAACCTTCTTCTATCGTTCCGAGAGAACTGTGAAAACTTAATGATCAGTTAAAACGAGTTCCGATCTTAGAGGTAATCCTTCCATACATATTTTGTAAGAAGCATATTCATCAAATTCAACTACGCATTGAGACAAATGAGTAGATAATTTATTATCCTTAAAATCCATAGAAGGACCGGCACTGAGCTCGATCTAATAAAATACCCTATCCATCAAAGAAGATATTACCCCCCTATGATTATTGTTATAATGATTTCCAATACTATACATGTCAATCATTTTTGTTTTTCAATGTAACTTGGACACAACCCTCACACGCCAAAACACCACCCACCACTCACACACACAATTTATCCCCGGGAAAGGAAACCAGCTTAGATAGCAAACTTTCAATTTAAAAGCCTAGAGCAAATAAAAGAGATCGGAGGGAGACGAGCTTACCGGAAAGCGGAGACAGGGAAGAGGGGGAGGACCCGGCCGGCGACACCGGCGGGGACGCGTACCCGGCCGGTCTAACGATGGTGATACTGCGAGTCACCTTCACCGACTCGCCAGCAGCCGGCCCGCCAACTCCCTCCTCCAACGTCGCACTCCCGCCGTTCGTCACTGCAACCAAATTAAACCCCAAGGAGAGACACTCATGAAAACCAACCAACCATAATACTTCCTCAACACCATCTCCGTCAACAAATCAAACCAATTCCAAACCAGTAGTTCCATTCAGATTCACACAAATCGGAACAAGAAAGTGCTACTTCACACGATCAAAACACTGCACACAAGTCGCGCAAGCAGGGGTGAAAAAATTCACAAAAGTTTTCCCTCACCAACAACAATCTCCACCTAGAAAATCAAACAAATCCCAAACACAGCAACCATCAAATTCACACCACGATCAAACCCAAACAAGCTACTTAACGTGATTAATCCATCTACCACGCATTAAATCAAAGTCCACGATTATAATTCCGTAAACAACTTTGAAAAACACTCGTCGATGCTCACTACTTCACTCGAACTATCCACTTTTAAACAAATCGGCACCATGAAGCAACCGATTATGTTAAAAAACGATTTCGAAATACAAGTAATTCAAATTTAGCACGGAAATTTAAGTTGGTTGGTTCAGTAAAAAGAGTTTCCATCGCTCCACCTTTGAGTGTGGGATCGGAGCGCGGGGAGAAAGAGGACTGTTTCCGGAGGCGGCCTAGGCCACTCTCCGGCCGTGGTCCGGCCAAAGTATCATCCCAAAGCTTATCCAGAAGGCCCATCGGAGACAAAGACGGCGAAAGCTGCGGCGGCGATGGCAGCAGCGATGTGGAGGATGAGGAGATATTTATCGACGCGAGAAGATGTATTGGGCACAGGAAGATCTGGACCGTTGATCGATGAGAGTGGTGAACGGTGGAGATGTGATTGAGCAGCGGATAAGGTTGGCATGCCGAGGCGGTCCCCACAGATAGGGAAAGCGAGGCACACGTGTCCGTGTG
>JAVDBV010001545.1:0-16879 GCA_032619315.1 Piper longum
ATATATATATATATATATATATATTTGTGTTATAGGTTACGTAGCTTTTATATTCATATCAAGATTGTATGACCTACACCTTTTTATATTCATGAGTTAATAAATATAAAAATAAATTATAAAGGTATTTATAATTTTTCTACTTAATGCAATATTTTTACCTCCTTTTATGTAAATTATGAAGGTGATTGTCATAAAAACTAATATTAAAATATCTTTAATTAGTATATTTTTCAAAAAATGTAAAAATGAAGTCATATAAATATCAAACAAAGGTAAAATTTTATCAATTTCTTATTTAAGTGCTTTACTTTTTTATACATATATAAAATTTATCATACAAAACCTATACATAAGATTCAAATTAGATATTTTGTATAGAGTAAATCACATTTCTCTCACCCCACCACCTCCAAAAAAAAAATAGTAATCTATATATTATGAATACTACATCAATTAATTCCTTCCACATTGACAATTGTAGTAAACAAGAAAAACAATTTCGGTGGAGATGTGCACCACCCACAAACGGTGGGGAAGTGGGAAGGAAAGGGTCAGACCCGTAAACGCGTCCATATACGAGATATAGCCAACGCCACCCCTTCTCCTCCCACCACCTCTCCAGTTCCGACGACGACGATGCTTCGGCCGGAGCCAATCGTCCTTCTCCTCCTCCTCCTCCTCCTCCTCCTCCTCCTCCCCTTCTCCTTCACCTCCTTCACCCCACCCGACCATCAACTCCTCAACTGCGGCTCCACGGCCCCCGCCGCCCTCCACGCCCGCCTCTTCCTCCCCGACGACGCCCCCGCCGGATCCATCTCCCTCTCCCTCCGCTCCTCCCAGCAGGTCCACCCCCTCTACTCCACCGCCCGCGTCTTCACCCGCCCCTCCTCCTACCACTTGAAGCTCCGATCGAAGGGCACCCACTTCCTCCGCCTCCACTTCTCCCCCTTCACCACACCCCGCTTCAACTCCTCCGCCGCCGCCTTCTCCGTCTCCGCCCTCGGCTACAACCTCTTTTCCAACTTCACCCCCCCGCCCGCCGCCGCCGTTGTCAAGGAGTTCCTCCTCAACGTCCCCGATGGCGAGGAGAGGGCGATTCGGATCTCCTTCGCCCCGTCCTCTTGTATGCCGGCGTCCTTCGCCTTCGTCAGCGCCGTCGAGGTCTTCTCCGCCCCTGACGCCCTCGTCTGGGACATCGCCCGCTACCCCTCCGCCGGCGGCAAGGCCCGGTATGTCGACGGCATCTCAAAGCAGGGGTTGGAGACCGTGCACCGGTTGAACGTCGGCGGCCCCCGACTCACCCCTTTCAACGACACGCTGTGGCGGACTTGGGATCCCGACGGCCTTCTGACTGTTACGAGTTCTTCCGACGCCGCTGCAAAGGTGGCTTCTTTCACCGGCCGAATTCAGTACCAGAGAGGGGGGTCAACCCGGGAGGTCGCTCCCGACAACGTCTACCGGACGGCCGTCGAACTGAGTTCCCCGACCGCCGAGTCGAAGATGACATGGGTTTTGCCGGTGGATTTGGGTTACCGGTACCTCCTCCGGCTACATCTGTGCGACATCGTGAGCTTGGCGGTGAACCAGCTCTACTTCAATGTGTACGTCAATGGCGGCTTGGCTTACGAGGATCTTGATCTATCCGGCGTGGATTTCTCCAACCAGCAGCTGGCGTCGCCTTACTACGTCGACTTCGTCGTGGAGCCGATGGTGGTGTCTGGAACGTCCGGGGCCATATCGGTGAGTGTCGGGCCTTCCAAGCTGAGCGAGGCCGGGAACATGAACGCGATCTTGAACGGTCTGGAGGTCTTCAAGATGAATGATTCGACGAGGAGCTTCAATGGTGTGGTGAGTGTTGGATTGGGGAATGGGAGCATGCATGAGAGGAAGGTGAGTGCCTGGTTGTGCTCTGTTTTGGGTGGTGTTGGGTTCATGAGCTTGTTGGTGGGAGGTGTTCTGATGCTGTCTAAGAAGAGAGTGGGATTCAGGGATGCTTTTTCATGGTCGCCCCTGCCCGTTGATGTGGAAGGGAATTTGAAGTATGGGTCTTCGCCTTTGTCTGGTAAACTTGTGTGCTGCTGATTGAGGTTATTGCACTATGTTTGTGTTTATTTCTGTAGGATTAATTTTATAGATTGCTCCAGATGGTATGTGGTTTCTTTAGCTATCTATTGAGTGTGTATTTAATGAGAAAGATGGCATGCGTTTGGTAAGTTATCACTGTTGTAGGCTGAACCTTGTTTGCTGGAATGTGTAATTTGAAGCATGGGTGTTCATGCTCTTTTCAAAGGAATGTAAGCTAGAATGCCTCTTTGCAATCTCTGTATACATTACTAAAAGGAAGGTGTGATGGAAACTCCTGGTGGTTTGCTTTGTGGTGATTTTGGATGTCTGGGTTTTTCTTGTCAAGCGTTGTAGAAGTATCATAATCTGTTTCATATTGAGTGTAACCTCGTGTCTTTAATTCATCTGCTTTATACCCAAAACTCATTTACATTTTATTGGTTTTGCACTTGTACTATATTAACACACCAATAATGCATCACACTCCTTTCATGACTAATACCAATGTCCAACAATCTTTATTTAAGATGGTCACTTCACATAATTGAGGATTCCAACTATCATCAGAGAATATTCAAAATGAATTTTATCCCTTGTACTCTTTTTAATAAGGTTTTTTTTTTTTTTTTTACTTTTTAGATGAAGCTTCCATCATCAACATGTCGTCTATTTCATCAATTTTTTTCTTTTCTCAACATATTTTTCACAATTATAATTGTCTTCAGTGAACTTGATATGGATGCTCGCAATATATGTTTTATTTACCGGTCATATAATGTGTCCTCTGAGATAACGATACTAACAAAGAAACACTTTTTAGTTTTGGGTTTCATTTTATCAGGTTGATTACTTTGTATTATAACATGAGCCACATAGCACCGTACCTTCATGCATTGTAAAATAAAATGGTTTCTTACCCTGCCAAATTTCATTAGACATTTTTTTTAATGGATTTTGAAATAACTCTATTCAAAAGTATCAGAAGACATGGATAATGCTTCGCTCTAAAAAAAAGTATGTAAATTTAAAATTGTTATTCTAAACCTAACCACATTTAAAAGAGTCCCTATTTTTTTTTCAACTATTTCATTTTGCCAAAGAGTATACAACATGCTCAAAGATGTTTAATGTCATTATCTCAGCAAAAGGATGAAAAGATTTATATATTTATTTTCCTCCATTATCATAGTGACTTAATTTTGTTCCTAGTTGCATTCTCAACTTAGAAGTTCAAAATACATTTTTTATACATCAGATTAAGTATGTTTCAATGTGCAATCACACAAGATTACATCACAAATATGTTACCAAAAATACATAACTAATTTTATTACAAACCAAATATGTTACCAACAAGAATAATAATTTTATGCAAGTTTATGATATTGTTATAATCAGAGAGGCGATCACTCTTTTGTATTTTGTAAAAAAAAAATATAAATATGAATAATGAAACAATTAAATTTAAAGAATATTGTACTTATCGTCAGGTATAAACTTGAGTATAAATTAAGTTTTTTCTAGAAATAACATAAATATAATATTTTGGTATAAAGAACATATACACGAGGTAAAGGCAGCTTGGAAATGTCTGTCCGGAGACATTTGATAAGGAAAAAAATAAAAGACACTTTTGTAAATGACTACGCGTGATTTGTTAATATATTTTACATATAAAATGATTAATAATAATAATCTTTATTGTGAAGTTTTGTGTAAAGAAAAATACAAATTAAAAGTTAAGAATGGTAAGGACGGTAGAGTTATGTGAGTCAAAATAAATAATAAGCTCACCTTTTTTTATAAATCCTTGCAAAAAAATAGGGCAATGACTAGTTTTTTTCCCAAAATAATAATTTGTCTGAAAAAAAATTGTTGTCTTTCTTTTTCAACTTTTTTTAATTTTCTTTTAGCTACAAGCATACTTAGGATAATTTTTATGTCTCTTTCCTACTTTATATTATGTTCATGATTAAAATATTTGCATTATTTTAATTTGTACTTATTTTTTAATTCAAAATTTTTCTTAAAGTCCGATTTTTTGTTAAAAACCACATTATTTTAACCGATATTTAATTAAATATTTTTCATAAATCTAATTAAATCAATTTCGGATCCATTTAATTTGGATATGCCCTGTATAAAAATATTAGTCGCTGTTTAAATCCCACGGTGATTTTTTTATATATATACAAAAATACTCTCATTATCCTTTGGTCCTTAAGTCCACTTGATATTAATTATTCTCTTATCTTGATAATTTTGTATTTAAATATTTTTTATTGATTTTTTTGTTATTAAAAGTTGTTAAAAAAACTATATTATTAAAAGTATATTTCGCATGGCTAAGGGCCGTAACAAATAAAGTCTTGTCTTTTATTTAAATTCCAAGAAAGAAGACACGTCCACAGTTTCACTGTAACCCCCAAAGCAAAAACCCTACCTCTTCGATCCTCGGTAAAACCCTCCCATGGCCAGCGCCGACGCCGATCGCCGCGACGAGGAGGCCCCCGGCGCCGGCGAGGACGAGGACACCGGCGCCCAGGTCGCCCCCATCGTCCGCCTCGAGGAGGTCGCCGTCACCACCGGCGAGGAGAACGAGGATGCCCTCTTGGATCTGTGAGCTTTTTCTCTCGCTATCGGTCCTTTTTTTGACGTTGGTAGTTTTTCTTGAATAATAATGGTATAGGTTGGTTGGTAGGCGACGAACCCTTCTTAGCTTTTGATTTCACTCTTGGATCGTATCAACAAAACATTTCGGTTGGTTCAAATGTTCTTTTCAAAAAAAAAGAGAGAGGAAATGTTATGGATGAAAAATGTTTTATTGTTATTATTTTTCATGTCTGGATGGTCTGAACGAGGATCCCTCCTTTGTTTGCACCCAAATTCAAAAATGCTTACTTATATACTGCCTAGTTTTTTTTTTGTTTTTTTGTTTTTTTGTTTTTTTTGTAAACTTAGTTTATAAGATACACAGAGCTCTTTGAGCAATCGTAACTATTTTAAATATGCCTTGGTCATTGGTTTAATCATATCTATCTTTGTTGCTGTACTTGCCCACATTGTTACGATCATACAAAAATACTTACCTTGTCATATAAGTGTTATTTTTTGTGTAACCTAGTTTGTGAGATGCAAACTATATTGTATCATGATCTATTTGAGAATTCATATTTGAAACAACATTTGAAAACTGTTTAACTATATTTTGGTTATTGATTAATCGTATTTAGCTTGCATTTGCGACACTACTTAACAATATTGTTTGATCATACAAAGATTGCTTACTTAGTCGTGTAAGTTTTTTAATCTTTTGTAAGTTAGCGTATATTGGTTGCAGTCTATATTTTATCATATGCTATTAGAGGATTCATATTTGTAACAATGCTGAAACTGTTTTAACTATGCTTTGGCTATTGGTTTAATCATATTTAGTCGTATTTGTAACAGTACTTGACAATATTGTTTGTTCATACAAAGAATACTTACCAAGCCATATAAGTTGTTTCATTTGTAATTCAATTTATGGGATACAAACTATATTTTATCACAAGTTATTGTAGTCATCATATTTGGAAAAATACTAAAAATATTTATGCTATTTTTTTCTATGTTATAATAATAATAATGATAATGATGATGATGATGGGGATGACGACGACAACGACGACGACGATATTATTATTATTATTATTTCTTTGTGCCATGTGTGTATATAGGTGAATTGGTTTAATGTCAGTTGTGAATTTAGTTTGAGAATTAATTTTTTGATATATAAATGACCTTTCATAAGCCCTTCTTGAGTTCAATTTTGGGTCAAGTGAAACTCTTGACTGAGCCTTACTCTGGAGCATCTGTAGCTAATGATATTGATAAAATATTGATCCCTAATTTTTTCAATTCATATAAGGTATTGTAATTTTGTTTAACTTTTTTGTTCCATTTTGTGAAATTTTATGATTTTTGTTCATAGTGGGCTTAGTTGAAAACAATGAGTTGATAAATGCCACTGAGTCGCTGACAGCGTACTATGCAATCTCTTTTTGCAAAATGAAGGAAATCAAAGCTTTATAGATATGATAAAGATGGGAATCAATGGAAGGAGCGTGGTGTTGGATCAGTGAAACTTTTGAAGCACAAAGAAACTGGGAAGGTTAGGTTGGTCATGCGTCAGGCAAAGACGCTGAAGATTTGTGCTAACCATTATGGTTGGTTTCCTCAAGCTATTACTTATTTTAAAACTATTCCTCAAGCTATTACTTATTTTAAAACTATCTTTGATTTCCATTGAATGTTAACTGCAATTTGGTTCTCTGTATAGTGTTTCCATCAATCAAAATGCAGGAGCATGTTGGTAATGACAAGTCCTGTGTTTGGAAAGCACCTGATTTTGCTGATGGAGAACTGAAAGACGAAACATTTTGTATTCGTTTTGGATCTGTAGAAAGTGAGTTTTTCTGCTCTTTTATTTTGCTTTTGGTCTTTGTAGATCAATTTTTTTCTTTTTTTGATTTTTTGTGTTGGAAACTTCTATTTGCTATTTCAGCCCGGCATATGTAATTGTATTTTTGGTTTTCTCCTTCATTAGGGTGGGATATATGCACTTAGTTTGTGAAAATGGGTCCATGGGGTTCACTCTAAAATGATTAGCCGCTTTAGAGAACCTAAGAACCCACATTTATAGTAGTCACCACACTTTCTCTGTAGAGATGTTGGACTATTCTAAATACTCTCCCGCACGTGCAAACACTACCAAATTTTGCACGTGGGCCACTCATGCGCGGCCATTTGACTACATCTGTCAATCTCACACGAGGAGTCCCATGGGTGGGTTGGCTTTGATACCATGTGAAAATTGGTCAATGGGCTTCACTCCAAAATGACCAGCTACTTTAGAGGATTTAGGAACCCACATTTATATTAGACACCACCCTTTTTCCTTAGAGATGTGGGATTATACTTAAGAAGTTTTAGTTTGTTAATGACTATTATTTCCTCCCTAGATGCTTGCAATGATGTGCCACTTTCTTAAAATATTTCATATTACTTTTTTTTTGGCTGATTATTTGTCATAACAAGATTTTACTAGGGGTAATGACTCTAACTTGCAGTTGCGTGAACCGATTGTTATATAATTGTGATTGCGTTGATTATGTTTGAATACAGTATCCATAATTTCTCTTTGGAGATAGCCTACTGGTTGACCTGTGTGATGTGTGCTTGTGTCCAGGAACCTTCATGTAATTCTTATATCCAAATCCAATTATCCCTTGAAACTTCTCACATAAAATCAACATGAGAAAAACCACAAGCTCTACCCTCCCACTTTATCTATTCAAGGGATGAAAGGGCTAATAAGTGGTTTATTAAGTTGGCATCTTGAATTCTGAAGCGCATACCGAATGGGCTGGTTTAGATCTAGCTTTTTAAAGGAATGTTTGGCTTGATATTTAAAAAGCACGGGTACAAAATGCTAATAGAAATGAAAGGATATGTATTTCCCCCGCTTTAGTATACTTGCATTTTCTTAACCGAAATTGGGGGTTATAAAGAGGTGGAAACTGGATGGCACTGAGATAGAGGGCTATAATTGAACTGCGATGAATAGGAAACATGAAAAGCAGAATATTATGGATGTTTGAACACTTGCATTGGAGCTTGATTGCTATTTTTGAATATAATTATGGTTGCGAGTCTAGTGTTTTAGTTTAATTAGCAGGTTTTGAGATTTTTGTTCACTTTTTGTGAAATATCGCAGCTTTGCTGATTTCTTGACAGTTAAGCCATTTGCTCCGTAGTGTGATTTTTTTGCATTTTAAGATAGTTGCTTCAGACTGGCTTTTGATCTCACTTTTAGGAGTATATGTTAACTATACCAGGAAGAGTCTTCACCTCTAAGCAACATCTCATAACTTCTACTTTTTTGGTCGGATAATTTATTTTTAGGTATTGGGATAAAGTTTCAATTTTGAAAGAGTTACTACAATCAGGGACTTGTTTTTAAACTAGTAGAATTGTTGAATGATCTGTAATCAGGAGTCTTCATGTTTTTTGTCCTTCAGAATTTACTATTTTGTTATGATTGTGTATAAGATGATTGATCAATCTGTAAACTGTTGTAGTAGAAAGTGGATAGATCTGTGGAGGATCATGTGGAGACTTTTGAGACCAATATGGGTTTTAAAAGTTACCTGTGCTAATATGCATGGCTAACTATTTACGGGTCTTTCTTTAGAATGTATGTATATGATGATCTGTAAATAATTTGTGAAGAAATATGACATGGGGTGGACTAATTTTTCTGCTTACTTCTTTACGCCAGACTGTAGAAAGTTCATGGACATGGTGGAGGAAATTGCTCAATCACACGAGCCAAAATCTGAAAGTGGGGGTTCTATTGCAGTAACAGAACTTATTGAAACCCTGAAGGTTGGAGAAGGTAGTGAGAAAGTGAGTAAGAAAGAGAAAGCGGAAGCGGAAGAGATAGAGAAAGAGAAAGTGAAAGAAGAGGCCAGTGTTCCTTCAAAAACAGAGGAGTCTGTATCCGAGAAGGAATGACTTGCATCCTCTTCTTTAGTCGTGTCTTTACATTTCAATGTTGTCCAAAGCTTCTGCTTCCTGGGAAGAATGTACGGTGCTCCAATGACGAAGGGATCTGTAAAGTGCTTCTGAAGTAAAAATAATTCTTGCACGAAGGTACTTTGGTTTTCTCTGAAGGGTCGAGTCTGGCATTTAGAAGTGTTCAGTATTTATCTTCTCACTGGAGTTGGTTTGATCGTGGAGTCTGATTTGTTCTGGGTGAGCACCCTTAAATTGAAGGGATGCTAGTCGTGCGTTTTGGTCAGTTTTATTGAAGGTCTATTGAATTCATATTTGTTATGGGTTCGTTGACTTAAAAAAGTATTCGAGTTGCGCGAGTTTAAGTCGGGTTCAAGTTAATTTAATTCGTATATATTTTATATATATTGATGTTATTTTTTATATAATTTATTTTAAAATTTAATTTTTGATTAAAATATCATAAATTTGATATAATTATTGAAATACTAGTTTAATTATGTATAAATTTATTTAATTTGATATCATATATTTTATATTTTGGTTATATTTATATTAAAATAAAATAAAATATAAGTATGGTTAAAATCTTATTTTTTATTTATATTATTAAACTTCAAGTCGAATTGAATTGTGCGGATACAAGCCTAAGCTTCGGCCCCACTTGACTCAGCCGACTTGTTTAATATAGAGTTGAGATTTGAGTTTGAGTTTTTTTTTTTTGAATTGAGCATCAAATTAAATTGAGTTTAATCAAGCTCTTATAACATATGTGATTTTACTTAAGTCTATAATTTTAATTCTAAACCCTATGTTTGAGCAAGTTTTAAGGTTTTACGTGATTGGTATTAGACTGCCACGTATTACGTTGATTTCTTACATTAATCAAAAGCCCAAGTATTAAACACCTGCACTTAATCATCATATAATTTTATTAAAATAACTAATAATCAATTGTAATTTTAAAATAGGTTAATAATCTGAATTTATAAGTTTATTTATTTCTAAATATTCTTAAAATTAAAGTAATAAATATCAAAAAAAGAGAAAATTTGCACAAAATATCGTCATATCGTGATATCTAAGGGATGGTGAATACCCCATTGGAGCCCGTGGAGAAGAAGGCCCAGCGGGCGGTTTGTCAATGCCTGAAATGTTTGTTCGTCTGATCAGCCAACTGTATTTAATTTGTTGTTTTAATCTTGTTGATTCTAATAAGGTTGTTTTAATCTCATTAACGAACGCTTCTATTTGAATTTCCAAACAAACAACAAGGTTCTAAAAAATATAAGTTCGTGAGATAAAACATTTTCCAAATATAAAACTTATTCATTTTTTAGATATTTTTTTGAAGTCCTGTTTCTTCTGAGACAACAAGTAGAAACCTGGGTTAGATCAACAGATGTTATGGGCACTTGGGTCTACATCAAAATATTGAGACTCACAAACCAATTTCATATAACATTTATACGATTAAAAATACAAAAATCCATATCTTTCTCATACTATAAGTCTACAACATGCTATGTTTTGCTGAAACAAACGGGGTTTTAATAACATGCATAAGATAAGTATCGTACATATAGGTCACTATAGTGTCGTCTAGCCTCATTCATGTACACATTCATGATAAACATAAGCTTACTATTAAACAAGCCAAATTATGTCTTCCTAAAAAAGGGGATGAACTCCGATGTTGCTAGCTAGAGGCATTGCTCACTATACAATATTCCAAACTAGTATATGAGTATATGATAAGATCACAAGACTAATAGTTAGGCATAGCAGCCAGTGGTCTCGTCGCCTCTCCTCTCCATACTAATTATATATACTGCCATTAACCGTCCAAAAAGATTGTCGCTAGTTTGGTGTAGCTAATTATGTTATATAGCAAACTATTCTTTGTCATCAACCATGTCGTTATACCTCATATCATGTCAACAAGGTCTATCGCACGGCATGCGTGATTAAACATTTTTCTCTGTGTGGACGAACCGGGCATGCAAGGTCCCATGCATAGAAAAAACGCATGAAATCAATTGTGGTTGCAGACTCATTTTCTTCCCCCCTTGGTCTGGTCTGTTTATATCATGACCATATAAGAGACCTTGAGAGGATTCGTTTGTGGACTTGTTTGTCTTCGCTTATAGTGTAGAAAGGACAAACCTAACTCCCCATTTAGTCATATTGAATTGGAAGAAACTGACTTTTGTCTACCGAACTATATTATATATATATATAGAGAGAGAGAGATAAAGAGTTTGTAAATTCATTTCATATGATCTCTTTTATACTTCATGTTGAATTAAGCAATAATTCTATTCACTTGCGAATTGAGTCCAAGTTTTGAGTTTTTAATTATAATTAGAATTAGTAACCAACACTTGTTAGATGGGCAAACTTGCATTTCAATTCTAAATTAGCGAATGAGTTCATGTACTTATTCAATCAATGTAGCATTAATTAATTTACTAGTTTTTCTATCATCATATAGTAGGGAATTTACTAGTTTTTCTATCATCACATGTGTGAGGCCTAATCCAAATTAGAGTCTCATGTAACTTCATTGTAACATGTCACCTCCCGCATATAAGATGAAGATGATTTTGATTTCTTGATGAGTGAAGGGTCTCACGGTAAAATTGGATTAGCCTAAATTAAAATCTTTTGGAATTTTATTATAATATGTGGGCCTAATATATATAAGACAAAGATGATTTAAATGGTCTGATGTGTGATAAAGAGAATTATTGAGTTAATTTCACTATAGTTTTAAAGGTAACTTATGACTTTTATATAAGATAATGAAAAATTATTATTTCTTTATTTAGCTTTAGTATTAAGGGAAGCTTATAAAACTTGTCCCAAAGTCTTTTTTAGGGCCCATGGGGCCCAACATACACCAGGTGATTATTTTCCTATATTATATATATGGTACAGATTTGTGGGGTTGAAGACGGCCACTATAGGGGCTTGCGTGTGCTCACATACAAAAGAACTACTTGATTCAATTGGGCACCAAAAAACCAGGTATGAGCTATAGACGATGTCATTTTTTATGGGATCGCTTGCTTGAATATGAAAGATGTACAGTGTAAATGTACCACATTATTATTCATATATTAATCATTGCATGACACAGTTGATTAGATGATTATACTTCTCGAGGGTCGACAAAGAGGGAACTGTTGTTGCCTTCAATCTTTGTCCACTCCGCTAGTTGGCTACCATTCCTCATGACCTCATTTTTTTTAAGCGCTTTGATGCACCATACATCTCCAAAGCTAGATAAGATCTTGTTGTGAGGTATGTACTTCATCAATGTATCTCCTTCTCCAACCTCTGCAACAATGAATCTACAATTCTTGCATTGGTTTGCCGCCATGTTATGAATTAACTTGCACAAGGACTGCACAAGTTTTCCGGCTTGAGGGCCCCTCCCAAGCAAGCCATACATGAAATAGAAGCCAAAGTAAGTAGAAATGTCTGGTATTTTTCGCATTCCCAAGCATGGGATTGCTTCACTCACAAAGTTGTGTAGATTTATGTAGGAGATGCAAGCGTGGGGAGCTCTTCCAACTTTCAACTTGAAGGACTCACTCGTGTTCCAAACACTTAGCATTGCCCAGCTGCAAGGAAGCATTTTATCATGTTGGTGATGATGGTTCCATGATTCGTCTTTGGGGTAGGCCACCCATGTACCCAAACTTTGCTTGTTTCTAAGAACCTTATCAATGTCGTGTGGGAAGAACTCGATGGAACCCATGAACGTTTTGTAAAGACACTCGGCCTGCTCTACACTAATCTTCATGGTCTTGACGTTGGGAGATATAAACAGCAGCTTGTTATTGACAGAGTTTACCAATATAGCCGGCGATCTGAATTTCACAAAAGAAAACTTGCCCAGGAAAAGATTGAGAGAAGCTCGGTTATCCTTCTCAGTTGCCATGTATGCGTAGTCCACATGATTGGCTCTAAACCATGTTTCTAGTGCCTGCACCAAGCTTGCTCCTATTCCTCTTCGTCTGTGAAATGGTGACACTCTCAGATTCAGAATATATCCAACCTTTGCAAAAGAACCACCTGCATTGACAGTAACCATCTTAATAGTCCCCCCTATGATGCCCACTATATCATCTCCTATCTCGGCCACCTGAAAATATATGATATGGAAGAAATTCACATCATGCCATCAAATTCATAAGCAGGTAGGTAAGGTTGGAAGTTTTGTGTTACCAGCAAAGTGTGTTGAGGGCTGTTTTTTATCCTACACAAAGGATCTCCCATGGTGTCCGCAACAAGAAGAGAGCTTTCTTTGGACCCAACTTCGTATCTCCTTTCAAAGCTTTCCACCCTTGCTAAGTCTCGTTCTTTGTGGAAGCTCCTAATCTTAGCCTCCTCAAAAGCCATTGCAACTAACACCACCTTGTTATAATTTTGAGCACTATTCAAGTGCAATCCGATGTTGGTATCATGATAGAGGTGTCTATATATATAGATACAAAGCTTCTTTTCAATCACAGGGTCATCCATTGTCATGTCTGCACCATCTCAATTTAGTAGTGAGAGTAAGCATTGGACAAGGGCATGCTTAACTATACTAAGTAGCAGAGTTGGATTATGGTAGTCCCTCATGGATTGGGTTGTGGGCACTTCTTGAAATTCTAGACTTGATGTACGTATATTATATATATATTTGTCCGTTTTATGCTTTGAGAACCGGTCGGACTGTGGTCTGTGAAAGCCGGTTTGTCCCTTTCTAATACGTCCGTGAAGCCTGTTTGTCCCTTTCTAATACAAACAGGCAAAGATATCCGAACATCTGTTCATGATAAATGTGCCCACAAAGAATTGTTGCACCAAGACAGGAAAAACAAGAATATTTTTTTAAAAATAAAAGTTACATATAGAATTAATAAAATTTGACAATTTGCTCCTCTAAATCAGTTAAAGTTTCACCATAAATCCTTAGATAAAATACAAAAATTCTTTGCCAGCTGATCAAAATGTATACAAAATCTATGCTTTCTTTTCCATTGAAATGATGTAATTTATATGCTCAACTACAATTGTAAGTGACAAAACTGAGTAAAATGTAAATATATTATGTAGATATTTAAGGACCCACAAATAATATCTGATATTGACGCCTGTTCCAATAGAAGAGGAACAAGCCTCTGGTCCATTAGGAATAAGCTTTACTTCTGTAGTGTCGAGGACACACGTTTGCATGCACCTGGATACTTCACAACTTGGCAGTCTTGATACTAATTGGCTGCTTTATGTAAAAATCAAGCCATTTACATTAGCTAATCTTCTATGTCACTAAATGATCTGAAAACGTTGGTCTGTTTTAATAATGATGATGATTAGTTAGAACATGGGTAGTAAAAAAAATTAAGAGTGCTTGTATGATTCATCTTGGTGATAACATCAAGCTCACGGCACAATGACACGGTGCTACAAACATGTCCTTCTTCCATTGGCGTCGTGAGTTCATAAACGAGTTTGGTTGGTTTCAATTTTTATGGCAAAAGTGAAAGGTCTCTTTGATGCTACCCAAGTGATGGTGTAGTGATGATTGCAATGAGCTCTTTCCATTTGTAATGTCTTGGATTCTCCATGTGTTTGCACCTTTGCTCTTAGTGCATGGTCCTCTATAAATATAATAATAAAAAAGTTACAACAAAACAAGCTGGTGTTGTTACAATGTTGAGTGCCTACTAAAATTACACTTTGCTCTCACACATTGGGCACGACAAAGAAGCAATGTGAAAAGCTATGTATGTTAAACTAAACCCTATTGAATCCAGCAGTCCCCACAATTCCACCTTCCAACTATTAGTTAATTCATATATATATGAGCATATATATATATCTAAGAACATTGTCATTGTCTCTAGCTTTTTTTTATCTCCTTCCCCAGGTGCTAGCTCCAATATGCAGCTGATCATTCTATGGTCTTCATAATGCATGATGGATATATAGGTTCTTTGTACATCTGGCACAGTTGATATATAAGATTTGATTCTACGTTGTAGGCAAGCACATATACTGGGTTGATATGGATGCTAAATATGCTATGGTTCGTCATGGACAGCAGTACTCGGAAATCTAAATGTTGTGTACTTTATTGGAGAATCAAGCGACTCAGATGGATGGATGGCACAATATGGCCATGCCATGAAAGCAGAATCGTTAGGTACTCCACGAGAGAATCAAAACAAGAAGCTTGTCTTTCACAAGAACAGATGAAAACGGAAGATTGGATGGTATGAGTAATATATAAAACCATAGCTTATTTCAGAAGGGTACATATAACTGGCTAGCAGCTCTTTGCAAAGTGCTACTAATTAAAGATGATTACCTTGAGCAAGTGCTGTCAATAAATCCGTTAATCATGGAATTTTTGAACTGTAATTAAGTTAGTCATAGCTTTAAGATGAAGTAGTATTGATCTAAAATATATTTGCTTAAGAATATCACAAGTAAAGCTTATAAACTTTGAGACACGAGAGGGATGAGCAAAATATTCTAGAGAATAATGAATAATCGAACAAAATTTCACATAGATACCAGATATCAGTTTTCTTTTTAAAAGCATGCACCACAGCTGATATGCTTTCATGATAACAATTTAGAGGTGTTATCGACAAACTTCTTACAATTATCATTTTAAGGCTTTTTATGAACGGTGTTGGAAAATACGCTTAAAATCGTTATGATCGATGGACGAATACACTCCGAAGGGCTTTTTATATATGTGGCAGATGTGCTGGGAGAATTAGCCTGAGGTGGTTGATAAGCCCAAGATCAATAGAAGAATGCGGCCCCAAGATTAATCTAATTCCGAATTAAGTCAGGCTTGAGCCTATATCTTAAATGACTAATCATTGTAACGCTTCTTATATTTTAGCGGTGTGGGATTATTCTCTAACAATTCAAGCCAACAAAAAATTATAGTTAAAATTTACTAATAATGACCGTAAAAATGATCAAGTCGTGCGACTGTCAGGGATTTATATAAGTAGGAATTATCTAATGCATCGCTATTGAGTATTAGGGCATAATAAATTAAAATTATTTAATCATGATATACCCGACATGTAGGTCCGTTGCCAACACAAAAACACATCACTACACTAAGCTCCTACAGAACGCAATAACCCCATTGCTGTCTTGTTAATTCTTTTAATCTTTGGCGTCTTCCATTGGCCTCTCAACCAATATTGTTCCTTTGTATATGTTTTTCTTCTTATGCATTATGTTGTCTATCTATTCTTTGTCACTTAATCACCAGAGTTGGGTGTTAGAGAGCCAATACAAAGCAAGTTTGTTGGTTGGCTTTTCTTGCATGTATGGCCCCCTTAGCAGCTAATTCTAAGGTTGGGAGACGACAACTTGACAATTGAACCTTATGTTCATTTTAGAATCATTTTCAGACGCTTTATAGAAAAGATGCGCAAATACATAGTTTCAAGTGGAGATTGAGCAGCTCTTTAGAGATTGCAGATTTTGGATTGAGTGGTTCATCACTGTTTTAGAAGAAAAGATACTCACACTTGTAAGGTGCATTTCCGAATATTTTTTCTTAATTTCCCTTGTAACCATATATTAGATGTATGAATCCAAATTTTTAATGGCCTAATTTATCTAGTGGTTAAAAAACTGAAAGACTCGAACTTGACTCATGGGTGGTGAAGTAAATTAGTCTTTTCAGAGTTAATTTTGCGTTAATTCGAGGTTATTTATATTAGATTTGGTTTACACCTCATATAACTCCTATGAGCTGCATCCCTAAATTTAAAGTTTTGGTGGATCTCAAATAATGAGATTTATCCCTATGAAAAGTAGAATGTACATAAGTAGGCTGTTCATAAATGTTTATCTTTTATTTTTATTGTATTAATATAACCTACTTTTAGATTTTTTAAAAAACAAGCTAACTTAAAGATATTTTAAAATTAATTTTTATTACAATTACTTTCGTAATTTTGATGAAAGGATTAAAGGCATTGGCTTGATTACCATAATCATTTATTTTTATATTTATCTATCTGAATTTTGAATGGTGGAACCATTAAATTCCTCCAAATAGAAGCTATATAAGGTATACGAGCTGTAGTTTATTTATGTATATATATGGCTCACGGGTTTTTAATGCAATAGAAAATTTGATATATATGAGTACATATTTCTCTATTGAGTTATTGATGCAGTACAATATTCTGTATTTTATGACTTACAAATATAT
>JAVDBV010001548.1:0-10187 GCA_032619315.1 Piper longum
TACATGGAGATTATATATATATATATATATATATATAATCTCCATGTAAATACTCCAAGAGTATTTAGTGAGGCGTCATCAAGTTCTAGGCTCAATAGCATCCCGAACTAAACTAGTCCCACTCTTGGTAAATGCCTCTCTCAGTAATAACTAATCCCACTCTTAAGAAAAACACATATCCTAAACCTTCTTCAAACCTCCATATAACTCCTACCAAATAGCACAATGGGAGAGTAGTCTCATACAGTCCCCTTCAATAACATGAGGTGAAAGTAAGTTCGAAAACAATTCGAACGATCTCATCTTCAAGGGTTATTAATCACAAAAATAAAATATGTATAGATAACATTTATTAAGTGGGGTTTGATAAAACAATAGCTTAATACTTCCTACTATCAAAAGTGGTGAATCTAAGAAGAGTACTAACGCATGTATCAAGACATCTACAATGAGCACGGACTCTGAAACCCACATGAACATGAATAAAATAATTATTAATCAATTATTAAATTAAATAGCATAAACATGAATAAAATAATCTCAACAAATAAATACATTATCAATAATAATAAATAATCATACAAGCATTCATCATAATCAACAAATATATAAATAACTAAATATAAATAATAATGAATACATAAATAAATAAATAAATAAATAATAAAAATACTTATAATATCAAAACATGCCAAATAATGTGAATATGTATCTAAACTAACATAGGGAGTCTCAAATTATTGAATACAGTAAAAAAATGATTGAAAATTGAGCTAAAAATGCTCGCTGAGTTGAATGGGCGAGTCGAACCAAGTTAAGTCGAGCTCCTAGGCGAACCAGGCTGAACAAGGGTAGTTGGACGAGTCTGGTTGGTAGACATGTACACGACTACGAGCAGGTTGATATTGGTGGGTGTTGGGCATATAAAACTTCAGCTTCATGTTAGGGTTTTACTCACTTATAGTTTTACCGGTTCGGACCAGTTTCTAGTCGGTTCGAGTGAGCTCGAACCAGAGTAATTTTCAGACCATGAGAATAGAAACCAGATGGCCGTATGAACATATTATGGAGGTTAAGTATGCCCAACATGAACATGATAACTTGAATTATGCTATAACAGTGCATTAGTTATCAATGTATACGCAAGGCATACATTTTTTTTAAAGGTTAGCCAAGGTTTTAAACCTATATCTAAGTCCTTCCAGCATTTAGTATATATTTGGGATTTTTAAAGTATGTCATTTACATGCATATTAAGGAATTTGGACTATCGAATTGCTCATGTGGGCTGAGCCTAATTGAGTAGTAGATTTTCACCTCATTAAGTTTAGGGTTTTGAGGCCCATTTGTCCTTCTTGCCTTCATTCATGTCTATAGTGTCACACACCAAGCAGTTTCAACAGCTGCGTGCAGCGAACTGATATGCCATTGGGTTGTTTCCGCTATAACCGGCCACAAGCATATCGGGCGTTGTGGGTTGTCGACCGATAACTAGCTCGAAAGGACTCTTCTGAGTAGACGAGCTCCTTTGAAGGTTGTACGAGAATTGGACAACATCTATCAGATTAACCCAATTATTTTGGTTAGTACTTACAAAGTGGCGAAGGTATTCTTCAAGAAGGGCGTTCACACGCTTAGTCTAGCCATCTGTCTTTGGGTGCATGCTTGTTGAAAAGTTTAACTTTGTCCACAACAATTTAAAGAGTTTCGACCAAAAGCACACGATGAACCCACCATCTCTATCACTCACAATATTCCCCGGGATGCCCCATAGCTTGATAACATTCTTGAAGAACAACTGAGCTGCTTCTGCTGCGGTATAGTGCCTCGGTGCGGGAATGAAAGTACCATACTTGAAAAATCTGTCCACAATAACCAAGATGGACCCATACTCCCCCATCGTCGGCAATGCTGAGATGAAATCCAGGCAGACACTTTCCCATGGTCTCGATGATATGAGCAATGGTTGTAGCAGACCCAACGGCTTGTCCCTCTCAACTTTGTCTTACTGGCAAATGAGACGAGTCTTCACATATTCTTATACGTCACCATCCATGCACGACCAGTAAAATGTCCTTTCCAGAAGAGCTAGGGTATCGCTGCACCAGGGTGTCCTACCCAAGGGGTATCATGACACTCCTTGAGATGGGTCTTTCTCAAATTATTCGCTCTTGGCACAAATTCCCGGTTGCCTTTTGCATAAAGGAGTCAGTCTTGCTGCCAAAACTTTCTAGTTTTGCCTTCCCTCACTTGACCAAGCATTGCCTGTGCAAGTGAGTCCCCTTTCAGTGCTTCCCTGATTTGGTCCAGCAAGTTACATTTGCAATGGCTAACATGCTCGGCTTCTTGGACATTCAATGCAGCGATTTCGGCCCTCCGACTCAAAGCATCGGCCACCACATTAGCATGCTCGGGTTTATGTTCAAGTTCGAAACCATATTCGGATATGAAATCCTGCCAATGAGCTTGCTTTGCAGATATCTTCTTTTGAGACAAAAAGTAATTGTTCGCAATGTTGTCTGTCTTGACCACAAATCGAGAACCGATGAGATAATGCCTCCACGTCCTCGAGCAATGAATAACAGCAGTCATCTCTTTTTCTTGAATAGTATAGCATCTCTCAGTCTTATTGAGTTTCACAACACAACCCCAAGTCTCTCCCCTAGATTTACTTGTTACATGCAATTCACTCAATATGAAAAACACTAAGGTTGCCGAATAAGTATTGTGTACCTCGATCCCTTGAATGATGACTTCTCTAAGCAATATGTGAAGTTCCAGCCCTTCGACGTAAAGGTCTAGCTGTAGCAACTCCACCACCCGCACTAGATCTTGGCAAGTGCTTCTCCATGCATCACTTCCACACAATCTCCCACTCGTTCTCTCCACAACTTGAGTTTCTCTCCTCAAACTGCAGAAAACCAATTGGCGTCCCCTTTTCCTGAAGACACCAGCAAATATATTTACATATCTGACCGTGTTTATCTTGAAGTCCCCAAGATACTCCTTGGATCTGATTCATCTTTATCTCCAAGGATGTTGCCTTATCCGATTCGTCCTTGGATAGAAGATCCCGAATCTTGCCACGATCGTTATCTTCAAGTCGGCTGCACCTCTGGCCTCAAGCTTCACCCATGGCTCGACCAACTCCAGCAATCGAACACAAGAGTTCCAACCCTCCCGGCGTGTGGCAATTTCTGACCATAATGCCGAAACTTGAGTACCGCTACTCATCGGCACTCGACACGGTACGGGACTGGGTACCACTCCAAATACCGGTATCCAATTACCGATCACACTCCAAAGTACTGCTATTGGGTACTGGCCATCAATCCTGGGTACCGATACTCACTACCGATAGACGCTCCATACTGCACCATATACCAGGACCGTGATCGCTCGAACATGCTGACCGCTCCAAATATTGGTACGCGTTAGCGCTGGCTCTCGGTATCGCTACTGATCACCGCTACGCACTACCCATACCTTCTGCAACCCAGTGCCGCTACACGCACCGATCATGCCGAGACCCGGTACTACTAGTTGCTCGGTACCGCTTGACATTCACTCGGCACCGGTGATTGATCATGCCTGGTCCTTGCTCGGTACACCTAATCGGTCATGCACGACCCATGCTCGTGACGTCTAACCGATGGTGCTCGGTCATCAGCACCCGGCTATCGCTGCATCACGAACCAGCACCTATCATGAGGTCTCATGGTCCCGTCACGGCCCCATGTTCGGTACAACATTACTGATACATAGGCCGCATGGACTGCTACTCCCAGCAGTCTCGTGCACCAGGTTCTACACCTGCAACTCAACACGAATTAGTGTGGTTAGTTATTTTCACAGCCGAGATGGCTACAACCACCCCTCTTGGAAACGGGAACCATAAGAATAACTCCCAAATCCTAGTCCTGTCTCGTCCTATAGACTAGACCTATAGCACCTACCACCATAACAATCAAGCCTTGTCCGCACTGGATTGGGCGCTATGGCTGGAGATTACGATGAGAGGGTAGGTCATTATAGTTCATTATGGTATAGAGCTGTAATGGCCTCCCTCTCGTCCTCTTCTCCATTTAGCCATCTCTGCTATTTTGGGTTTTACTTCCTCTTCTTACATGTATATTTCTCTTATATATGATTTTATCACTTAAAAGCATGCTCACATATGGTTTGCTTTGTTGTTCTAGAACAACTTTAAGGTGAATTCGCACCCACCCTTCTTTGTCGACATTTTTCTAGACAGATTTCGGTGGCACATATGATCTTAAACATTTCATGAATTGATGTTACGTTTTCGCTTTATGTTTCATAAGGTAATATCGACCAATGGAATCGGATATTATTGATTAATCTTTAAAAAAAGAAAAACTTGAAACGTCTGTCCATTCTTTTTTTCTTTGATATTGCTACTATTGCTTTTTAGAATTGTGTTAGAGGGACCTTGTTGGTTGTGTATAAATTGAGCCTTTAAATTGATCTGATGAAGGAAGCATATGGAAAGATATGAAAGTGAACACTTGACAAAGGAGATCTCTTTTGCTAAAACAGACAAGACAGCAACGAAGTGTTACGGGTTATGGGTGGTGAATTTAGAACAAGACCTTTGGGGGGGAAAGGTGAGAACATGATAGTCAGCCGTAGTTAACTGATCAGAATTATGCTTCAATGGACCTCAATTCAAACGATATGCGATCTTTGGTAACGGATTATGTAGATCGTCATATCCAATCTTTGGGAATCATCCAGATGTTGTAGGGGGGTTTGGAAAGGTGGCTCCATTTGATGCTTTACTTCGGAGAAACGCTTGCCCAAGGAACCTAAAGCGGCCTCCTTTGTATTTCTGTCTAAAAGCATCTATCTTATACCGATTTCCTTGCGTCAATTGTGAAAGCAGATCGTTCAATTTTTATCTCTCTCATTTCCTGATGCTAGCTTTGCTGATTTGTTATCAATTTCTGACCAGATAGCAATACGGATAGAAAGATGATAAATTTTGGACCATGTAATCGGATGTTTGAAGTATAAGCTTATTATAACTGAGAGGCCAAGAATTTAAGGTGAATGTGTCAACTATGTGTTGCCTCCGTGGGAGTCCGATTCTATGTGACCATCCACACTAAATTCCCATCTCATTTAGTAGCAGCTTTGTGGTGAAAATGTTTTAGTACAGCTGCGTTTTATGAACTGTTCATAAGACCGCTGTGATCATACTAGGTTCCCATTAGTCGTTAATATTTTCGTGGGCATTGATAATATTTCAGCTGAAAGTGTGATTGTTATTCTTCAAATGAACGGATGGAGGGATTCAGGTCCACATTGCAATGAAGGTGAGCATAATTTGGTGGAAATCAAAACAAACCAAATTTAAAATAGCAATTCAGCTTCATTTTTAAAGAAATTGATTTGTATATTAATATCTTGGTTTAGACCTGAACCGAATTAATCAAAAGAGTTGAATTATCTAATTTTTTTTAAAAATAATTTAAATTTTATATTCAATGATAATTATTATGAAGTTATAATATTTATATGATTATGAATTTATAATATTTATTAAATGGTTATGTTTCTTAGAATAATGATATGATTTTATTTAAATAATTAAAAAAACATTTTTTAAAAAAATTATGACGCAATTCAAATATTGGGTTATCAAATTAAATTAACCAAAAATTTTTATTGGGTTTGATTTAATTTAAAGAGGAATTTGGTTTGTGTTTGGTTTCAAAATTTGACTTCCTAATAAAATTCGAGACAAGCTAATCCATCAACTTTCTATGCTCACCTTATGCCTTTTGCACTCACAGAGAGAGCAGACCAGAGAAAAAGTGAAGATGAAAAGTTAGCAAACAGAGATAATGTTTATCATCATAACCGGCCATCATTCATTGGATGATTGCCTCTGGACCCTTTAGGATTGTCTCATGTGGATGCTCCAAATTGATGATCAGCTTTCATTTGTAAATGGTTCGCCAATACGAAACCCACAGTGAAAAGGTGCACTTCTGCCCTTGATTATTGAGCTTGGTGAGAAACCAAGGTGCATGGGGGCTAGGTTGAGTAATTGTGATGATCACCCAAGTTAATTATAATTTAAAGGCAGGCTATTTGGGTCTTATAGTACCATTTCGCCAAAGACAAGGGATAGTTTGATGCTTATAATCATGCTCATCCTTAACACATTGATACTTGACATCGTTATATAACTGCTAATTAAGCAAGCTTAATCATGGCCTAAGTAAGTTATTTGTTTAACCGTGCATACTACATGTTCAATTCTCAACTCGACAACGCATAATATGTTTATAATTATATATACAGTGCGTAGAAATGCTTAAATTTAGGTATTACTGCTGCGACCAACTGTAAATTAGCGAGTTTAAATTTAATCAAGGAGATTTAATAGCCGTTAGGTGTAATATGACGATTCGAAAACGGGGATCCACATTGGAGATGAAGTAGTACCCAGTAACCCAGAGAACATTCTCACCATGCCATCTGTTACGGGGTTTCCTTTAGAGTAGAATTTTTCGCCTTAAAAGACACCATGTGCGGCGTATTCCTCTCCTGGAAATACCAGCCAACCTCAAGTACGCAACGAAAATAATTACTGCGATTCTTAAAATAGCAACACCAACATATCACCACCGAACTGCCGATCGCACCCGAACTGCCTAGCGCGCCCAACAGACTAACGGCTACAGGTAAACAGCAATACAGCGCAATCAGCACACGCACACGCTATACTAATAAATCACACAAGTACCGCTACGCCAAATAAATTCCCAGCACTCCCGACACCACAATACCGCTACCCAACACACAGTACGTCAAGTTCACGGATTCCACCGAACTCGACCAAGCAACCAAATCCAATGTCGACTCTAGTCAATTACAAAACCTCGATTTCAACCTTTATTTCAATCATTGAACAAAGGAATACACAAGCAATCACACCCCTGACTACTTGTACGTTGTGGACATGCAAACCCCACAACGTTGGTCTCCAAACCAATAAAGAAACCGTGAGAATTAAGAGAAACCCCTCTCACATATAATCCTCACCACACAACCCAACGTCTCACCCCGTGGTTCGACTTGTCACATGCAATTCACTCAAATATGAAATACACTAAGGTTGTCGAACAAGCATTGTGTACCTCGATCCTTTGGAAGACGACCACTCCAAGCAATTATGAAGTTCCAGCCCTTCGGCGTGAAGGTCTGGCTGCAGCAACTCCACCACCCACAATGGATCTAGGCGAGTACTTCTCCACGCAGCACTCTCACACAATCTCCCACTGGTTCTCTCCACAACTCGAGTTTTCTCCTCTCAAATTGCAGAACTAATTGCCATCCCCCTCAATGTGAAGACGTCAGCAGATACTTATAGGATATGCCCGTGTTTATCTTAAACTCCCCAAGATGCTCCTTGGATTTGATTCCATCTTTATCTCCAAAGATGTTACCTTATCTAATTCTCCATTGGATAAGAGATACCGAATCTACCATGATCGTTATCTTCAACTTGGTTGCACCGTTGGCCAAGTTCCACCCATGGCTCGACCAAGCCCAGCAATCGAACCCAAGAGTTCCACCCTCCCGACGGTGTAGCAAATTCTGACCAGAATGCCGGAACTCGAGTACCGCAATTCATCGGCACTCAACACCGCACGGGACTGGGTACCGCTCCAAACACCGGTATCCAGTTATCGATCACACCCACAAGTACCGCTACCGGGTACCGGTCACCAATCCTGGGTATCGGTACTCGCTACCGATAGTGCTCATTCACGCTCCATGTACCAGGACCGCTTGCTTGCTCGAACACGCTAACTGCTCCAAATACCGGTACGTGCTAGCGCTGGTTCTCGGTACCGCTACCGATCACCGCAAGCGCTACCCGTACCTGCCGTAACCCAGTGCCACTCACGCCAAGACCCGATACCGCTCATTGCTCGGTACCGCTCGACATGCGCTCGGTACTAGTGATCGATCACACCCGGTCCTTGCGTGTGATCCTGCATACATACATACATACCCTCTCAGCTTGCTTGTTTTTACCAAGGAAGCGTTTGCTTTATTTGCACACTACTTGTGTTTGAAATCAGTTTGGCCTACATAGAGTGAATTGCAATGTGTTTATAATTATGAGCTGAGACTATATGTTATATGTTCGAAACTCAATTGGAAGACATGAATACAGCTAAGAATGTATCCTACGTGTGATTTTATGTGTTTTCGCTAACAGAAGAAGGCTGAGGAACAGAAAAAAGAAGTGAACGAAGAAATAGTTCTCAAGGTGGACATGCATTGCGAGGGGTGTGCAAGAAGAGTTCAGAAATCCGTTAGACAGTTTGAAGGTACGTATTCGTCTTATGATTTGGCTTGTTTAATTATGTGCCAATTTGATAGTTTCCATGGAACATGATAAACAGTTTACCTTACTAGCTAATACACCAAATAAAAGAAAATTCTATGTCATGTTTGCTTATGCATATTTACAAACATTTTTTTTTATGGTTGTATTATAAAATATAATTAGGTGTGGAGGACGTGAAAACGGACTGCAAATCACACATGGGAGTGGTGAAGGGAAAGGCTGCAGACCCAGTTAAAGTGTGCGAGAGAATCCAAAGAAAGACGGGCAGAAAAACTGATATCATTTCACCATTGCCCAAACCCAACAAAGAAGAAAAGAAGGAAGATGACAAAGTTGACAACGTAGAGGAGATCAAGAAGGAAGAGGTACGTACATGATCTATATACGGGCTCTCAACCTCATATATGTATATATATATATATATATATATGTATATATATATATATATAAATTTTTTGTCCCCATTGGTATCTTTATCTTTTTCAGCTGCCGCCTGCAATAACAGCGATTCTTAAAGTGAGAATGCACTGTGAGGCCTGTGCAGAGGATTCGAAAAATGGATGGTAATTCACTTCATCTTTACAAGAAAAACCAACAATACTAATTCTTCAGTACTTTGTGTATGTAGCTAGGCAACTCTTGCACTTAGTAATTAGTCATGCATTTATGCACTTTAATTTAGGAAGCAGATTTAAATAATGACCAAGCGATTGTGAAAGGGGTCGTGGACCCAGAACAGCTCGTCCAGAAAATGTACAAAAGAACAGGGAAAGTGGCGTCCTTGGTGCAGGAAGAGGAGAAAAAAGAAGAAAAGAAGGGTGAGGAGGGAGAAGAAAAGAAGGATGAGAAGGAGGGAGGGGAGAATAATAAAGAAGAGGAACCTGCCAAAGAAGAAGAAAATAGGCAAGATAATGTGAAGAAGATGGAGTACTGGCCAGCTAAATACTATGTGGAGTACATCTGCCCTCCTGAAATATTCAGTGATGAGAACCCTCATGCATGTACCATATAGTTATGAAAACTTTTTTCTTTAGCTTAGATCAAAGTTATGTCCCCCCCCCCCCCCGCTTGCAAGCAGTACTCAAGGGGATGCTAAACTTATATAATAGCCATGCATGCATATTAGAACTAGCCATTCCCCATGGTTCACGCTTGCCATTTTGTTCTACTTCATTTAGACTCCGTAAGTATGAGTACTTGAATGTAATAATTATGAGCAATGAAATTCCGTAACCCCGGTATGTCGGTATGTTACTGTTTTCTCTTGAAATCAAATTAGTTAGTTTCGCTTCCTGAACAGAAAATCGTAAGTAATATCATTACAACCTCATGAGCTTCTAGAATTAAGATTGTTACAATCAGGAGAGCAATTATGAATGACAATGGTAAGAAAATAAATTAGTACCAAAGGATGAAAATCAATAAGATAAAAACCCAAATATTAGATCTATTTAATAAAAAAATGACTTTTTGTCACCAAAATTTCTTTCTCATTGTAATTTACCATTGAAAATTTTAGTGCTAGAAGCTGTGACAACAAATTAAATTGAGTAACAGGGTGGTGGCATGCCCACGTGGGTGCAGGGAGCCGAGGCCGCGGGGTGGCAAGGTGGGTGTTGGCGTGCCACAAGGCCGAGTGTAACGACCCGCCATATTTTACAATAATTGTGGGCCTAGCTGGCTAGGTGTTACTTAAACAACTAATAAATTACTGAATTATAACAGTTAAACATCAACATAAAAATATTGGTTTCCACACAGTCTAGGACCGTTTCCCAGCAGCCACACTTAT
>JAVDBV010001550.1:0-16942 GCA_032619315.1 Piper longum
CACAAAAACAAACATAGCACACAACAGCAGCATTCTGATCTCTTAGAACTTCTAACCAAGCTGAACACATTATATCAACCAATCTTTTTATTGTATTTTGTAATCTTACCTCTTACGAGACCACCTCTCGACAGTTCCATTGGTAATGCATTTCGGGCTAAGCCTCATCCTCTTCCTGACTTTGGCCTTCTCCGTCGGCTTGGGCACCCGCTTAAGGGCTCGAGTAATCGGGGGGAGAGTTTCGGCCCCAACCTTCATCACTGGGTCCGGCGGCGCGGGAATACAAATCAGGCTCTCCTGAGTCCGATCGACGAAGTGGACCTTCCTCCGCATCCCCCAAGAGCTCAGGCCGACGGAGGAGATGCCGGGCTTGGAGGAGTGGAGCGGCGGCTCAATTCGGAGGGGTTGGGTTTCCAAGCAGGCACCATCATCGGGGAGGGCATCGTTGTGGTTGATGGGGTGAACGCGGCGATTGAATACCCCTCGGGCCAGTTTCTTCCCCATTCCAAACTTGTGATTGACTACACCATGGTCCATAACCTAATAAGCAACAAACAAAGAGTACAGTTAACCCAACATCAACCAACAACCAAAACAGCAACGACAAAATAAAAAGCCCTAAACCCTGGAGTAGCCGAAGAAATAAGAAATAAAAAGGGGAGAGAGATTTTCCTTTTCCATTCCCTCCGTTCCCAATAGAGGGAGGAGGGCAGTGGCAGTAGTGGTAGTCGACTGGTAGTACAAACCCCAACCAACCCACGGGCAAGACAACAACACAAAGGAGAGAAAAGTACCTGTTTAGCAACAAATGACGGACGAAGCATCGTGGCGGCGCTGATCGATCAACTAACGGACGAAATAGCGGTTACAATCGTATTCGTAGGGAAGGGAGAGAAGCTATATCCTCCTCTACTGCTTGTCTCTGTGAATGCGAAGAGAAAGAGTAATACTGGTGCAAGCATCAGTTATATAATAATATATATAATAATAATTAAAAAAAAAGGCCGTGGGAGGAATGGCTGGCTCCCCTGAGTGTCTTTACCAACTTCGAAAGAAGGGCGGCGGGGCGAGTGAAGAAAGAGGAGAGGGGAAAGAAAGTGGGGGACGACTGTGATTATTATATCCTCTATGGGCGGGAGAAAACTGGAAGAAGGGTGAACTGAACGAACAGGGTCACAAGTCACAGATTCTGCAGCCTCAGAGGGTCTTAGGCCTTGACTTTTAAACTGAGAGGACACTTATTATTATTATATTATATATTATCATCAGAAATGAATACGAAGTTACCACCCTCGCTAGCGACTTCACTTCGGTCTCTCCCGTCTCCCCCACCGGTTTTCTCTTCTACTGGTCCTCATCATCCTCACGAGTTACAAGCAAGGATTGGATTGAGATTACTGTTTTTGACTTTATATGACGAGGGAGAGGGCTCCGTCCGTTTCGTCTATTTATTTAGGCCATAATAACAACTAACTAAGAAGGAATCGAGGCGTGCGATACATTCTGATTCACTAATATATTATTATTATTTTATTTTATTTTTTTTGTGCGATACATCTTCTCCCCTGAGTTAATAGACGATTTTCTTCTTATAAGTCACAGGTGAATAATAAATGATACAGTTTAAAAACGCGGCTTTTGGTCGGGTGCGATTCTTGCGTGTGGACCTTGTCAATCTATTATTTTCGCCCCTTTCTTTGACCGCTTGCACTTTAATATCGAGGGGCGTTAAATGAATAAGCGAACCGACCTCGACTTATATTCGAACTCGGCTCGAATAATTCGAAGTTTGTTCGAATTCGATTCGAGATCGAACGAGTTTTAAATATGCATGTTCGAACTCGACTCGATTTTCTTCTTATAAGTCACAAGTGAATAATAAATGATACCGTTTAAAAATGCGGCTTTTGGTCGGGTGCAATTCTTGCATGTCAACTTGTTATTTTCGCCCCTTTCTTTGGCCGCTTGCACCTTAATCTCGGTTAGGGGTGCTAAACGAGCAAGCGAGCCGAGCTCGACTTATGTTCGAATTCGGCTCGAATAGTTCGAAGTTCGTTCGAATTCGACTCGAGATCGAACGAGTTTTGAACATGCATGCTCGAACTCGACTCAAATATTTTCTATGTGTTCGAGATCGGCTCGTTTAACTCAATTAAAAAAATGAAGTTGGCGTGATTTGAACCCACAACCTCCACTTGATTACCTACCATCTCAATTATCTCACCTTTTTTATTATATTGTATATAAATAAATATAATTAGTTACAATTAAACTTATTAGTATATATATAATATAAAAACTATATTATTATATTATTTTATCGAGCGAATCGGGCTTCGAGTCGAGTTCGAGTCGTTTGAATTATAACCGAGTCGAGTCGAGTCGAATACGACCTTCCTCAAGTTCGGCTCGCAGGATTCGAGTTCGAATCGAGTTCGAGTCGAGTATTTAAATATCGAGTTTCGAGTCGAATCGAATCGAGCCGAACGCCAAATACTTACGAGCTGGCTCACTCAATTAACACCCCTAATCTCAACGACCGCCGAAACAAGACTTTGACTCCTTGACGTCATCCCTTGACGCCCCTGTCTCTCCTCCCTCTCTCGACCTGTTTGGCTCTTCTTGGACCGAGCCGCCGACTAAGCTAATTACTATCTTGTTCGTTTTCCAAGTTAGCTCGATATGCACCCATCACCATGCATTTAATCCGGGTCCTTCTACCCGTTCCTGGTTTACACAATTTCGAGGGCTGGCCCAAATTAAAGGCGGCCATATGATGCCCAACCCAGGCATGCTTATTTACGAGCAATCGGGATCTTGTTGCTTTCAAAATCCCTGGCGACGTGGGGGCCATTAACTTTTACGCAAATGGCCGCCGGTATTTGTGTTGTTAATATCCTCTCCGAACTATTTTTAAATCGAATATAAAAATTTGATTCCCACGGGCCTCTGGTAGACCTGTAAGTGGTCAACTACTTTCCGCTTTACCTGTAGTTTCAATTTAAAATAAAATATCAAAATATTTTTTTAATTATATTAAAAGTAATAAAAAATTATAAATTTAACCGGTCGCTTTTATTTTAAATTGATAATAATAAAAAAACCTTTGTCGATGTTACCGAATTACTATTCTATTTATTTTAAAAAATAAAAAATATAATTACATTGATTAATATGAATAAAAATTAACATTATTAATATATTTAATTAAAATTTTTATTACTATATTATTTTAAAAATTAATTTAACATAAATATATTATCTATACGATAGCATTATAAATTTTGTAAGGATTTTGTTTGCATTACCAAAACCTTTTTATTGTTTAAGCTAAAATTTATCTTAACTATTTACCGTCAATCAAAATTTAATAATGGTAATGGTAAAAAAGTGATAAACGGTAAAATACTAATTAATGGTCAATATATTAATAAATAATAATAATAAATACCTTCAATCGATAAATTAATAAATAATAATAATAAATACTTTCAACCACAGTGCATCATCTACAGACCATGTGTTTGATTTTGCAGCAACCACTTTGAATTCACTCTTAAACCTTTGATCTAGCGTAGCCTCTCTTGCTACAACTTGAGTTCAGATTATCCAAATAGATAATATGTCTTATGTGAATTTGGGGTGATCCAATTTAAACAATATTATTTTATTAAAAATATATTTTAATCTATTTAAAATTTTTCTTTTAGTTATATTTTTTATATTTTAAATTAAAATATATTATTTATATTTTTTACGGGCTAAATATGAAAATAAATATAATATAAAATAGATGTATAACCATTTTTTATCTATCTCATATGAACCCGTCTCTATTAATATAATACAATACAATATACAAAAAAGTGTTTAAAAAAAACTTAGTGATGTTTCTTTTTAACTCATTGGCCTCGGAGAATCATGGCCATTTTAAAAAAATCACCGAGACTTCAAAATAATTACATCTTATTGAAATCCATCTAGTAACAACTTTCATTGTTTTAGAATAAAATCATGAATTGTAATATTAGTATCATAATTAAAAGTTCAAACAAAAAATTAAACCATATTTACAAGTTAATAGGTCCACACATTCACACACCCAAAATACACGCTTACCATGCCCAAAACCCATAAGGAAATTAATTAATTATATGAATATAAAGTCAGTATTGAGTGTAATACTAATGAGCAAATAGATATATATGGGTAATAATATTCATTTATCAATAAAATTTCAAAACTACAGCTAATTATCGTTAATAGGGGATGAATTGTTTGCAATACTTTACACGACGAATTACCACTCAACCATAACTGCCCCTTATTTTTATTTTTATTTTTAATTGGATATCTCTGTAAATACCTCTTACAAAATAATAAGATTCGTTAGTCTTGTTAAATTCACAAGTGACTTTGAATACAAAAACGTCAAAATATCTCTGTAAGCACCACAAAGCTAAACAAGATTAAAAGTGAGGAGAGGGATCAAACCCAACACCTTAAAGTTATAAATAGTCATAAACCATGTGCAACGTTTGGGTAATTTTTTTACAGATAGCCAAATATCATGATTATTAAATATAAAAATTACTAAGTCATCAATTTCTAATATAAATTATTAACGTGGAAATTGTACCTCAAGTGCGAATCAAATAATAAAAGTAATAAAAAGATATCACCATGTGAGGAATTAGTGTTAGAATTTCTCAATTACTAAAACTTATTTAATTAATTATACTTAAATAAAAATAAATTTAAAGAATGATTAAATTATGAATTAAGACTAAACTAATCTAATATATAATATTCAGGTCAAATATTAACTCTAAGACTACAAACTTATGATTTTTAATTTCACATACTGCTCTATATGATTAAAATTATCATTTTTACATATAAATTATACAATTTGGTCAATAATCACGAGAATTAATTATTCATGATAATTTTTCGATTAACTATAAATTTATCACTTGCACCAAATTTTTTTTATTTTTATAAAATTATATATGCAAAAAGATACTTTAATTTTTACCCTTAATAATTATCCAAAATATATGAATATATTTCTATCTCACGTGTAAATCACTCAAAACAAATAAACAAAGATTATTCTATTCAATATTAAATTTAATCTTTTTATTTCTAAACAAGATCAAATCTCTACATCTAACAATAGATAATCAGTCCACTAATAACATCAAAAATAAAACAAAATAGATGATCTAAAAATATAATCACGTAGATAAAAATTAATAAACTTTATTAATCCATCCACTAGGTGTCGTTGAAAATTCTAGAAAAGAATTTACTCTATAAAATATTATACTAAACTCAAAAAATTCATATGTAATATAAAAACATCATTTAATTAAAAAAAATAAAACATAATATATATATATATATATATATATATTGGAATCTGTCTTCTTCTTCCAATCCAAATTATTCGTCGTATTTGCTTGTCTTTTGTATTATTCTCATCGAATATTACTAGTGAAGCCCACCAAAATTTCCAAAAGTATCAAAAAAATCAATTATTCGTCCAAAGTTCTTTTCCTTTCAAAACTCTCTTCGAAGTTTATAAATGATTCACCCAATATTACAAGTGAGGCCCACCAAAATTTCCAAAAATGTCTAAAAATTAGTTTCTTGTTGCTAGCGCCTGAGCACCCTGATCCTAGCACTCGAACGCTAGATCTCGATCATGAAACTTTTTCACCACATGGCCATTGCTTGAGCGCTCTCCATCCCAGCACTCGAGCGTTGCATTTCGATTAAGGCACAAAATTGTGCTTTTTGGCCCAACTTCATTCCAAATTTGTTCTTCATCAACTTCTAACTCTTACGCCCTGCTAACACAACATTAATCAGCATTTTTATACCAAAATCACAATAATTTCTTACGTTATTAATAATACTTAAAACTCTTAAACTAATAAATTTAAAGTATAAATGACTCAAAACAGGACAAAAAATTAACATAAAATACAAAAAATAATAACTCTTTCAAAGTGCTATCAATTATTTAAAATTATTTGAATTTAATTGAATTACAAGCTTAAAATATTATTTAAGTGATTGATCAACAAAAAATAATACAAATAAACTAATTGTTTGTTATTATTATCAGACTTGTAAAGAAAAATAAATAAGAAGAAATATTTAAATTTAAAACATTTTATGTAAAAAATAGAGTAATTTTAATATAGAAAAATCATAAATCACAAGCTTCAAATGTAAAAAAATTAAACAGCACGCTTATTTTACAAACATATAATGGACAATTATTTGCTAAATTTATTTTATGTATTTAATTTGTCTCCCAGCTTTTTTTTTTATCTCTAAGTTCCTAGGAGAAGTTCACCATCTTTGAAAGTTTACTGTCCTTATACATCGACATCTTAAAATAAATAAATAAATAAAAATAATTTAAAAAATGGAAAATTTTATCACAATTTAAAGTAATATATGAGAAGAAATATAGCAATTTTAGTAGGGGAAAAGTACCAATAAATGAATGTAAAAGAAATCATAAAGTGTCTGATGCAAAAAATAAACATATTTTGGGTAAAAAAATGAAAATAAAATCTCAGAGTGAAAATATTAGAAATGGAAAAATAAAAAATGAAAATAATAAAAGATATAACAATGATAAAATAAAATAAAACAATGAATAAAAAATAAATGATATTAATATTAAAAAAGTGAAATACAGAAAAATAAACAAATATTTCGCATTTGAAGGAAAATCACATAATTAAGTCATAAATTAACCTAAAAAATATAAAAAATTTTAATAGAATAATTTAATTACTTCATAATTATTTATGTTTTTTGAGACGATAATCTCTCAAAAACAATCTTCTACTTATCAAAAAAATAATTTGTTTAATAAATATTATTGACATATTTATATAAAAGAAATAAGATACAGCGTGCATCCCTTTTAGAGGGGTGCACATTCTTTAAAAATGGTGCTTCTCTTTAAAACAGGTGCAATACACTTTAGAAAAGGAGTATATCCTTTACAAATGCCATATGCTTTAAAAGACATCCCTTTCAAATTAACTATGTGTTGCACACCTACTTAGAATAAATTTGTTAAATATACCTAGGTAAAAATTAAGTGATGTAAAACCCCGAATCCAGCTCGCTAGGAACCGAACCGAACCGTCACTGGTCTTGGGTGGATTTACTTTCGGTTTCTCAAAATGAAAGATATTGATCGTTATGCATGGATAAATATACTGAACCCTCACATGCCAGTACGTGGATGACGTACCAACCAATTCATACTAAAGATAACCACAATAAAGATCAATAAAAAAATTCCTGAAATAAAACAGACAAAATCTTCCTTAAAAGTGCAATTCGGGGCCACCCTGTCAAATCAACGTATATAACTTCGTAAAATAATATTCATTCACTATACTATGTTTTTTACATAAATATTTAATCCAAATGCACCAATGTATTCTCAACATTTAGGTCGTGGCCCACCTGTTCATACTATTCACATACACAATAATATATTTTTCATATCCTGCTATCATTATCCATGTCCACATACCCAAACTACAACAAAACAATCAAAACTGTCAAAATAAATATTTCGTCGACGAGTATGCGTATGAGTGCGGCATATCCAATATTCATTCCCCATATATATATATATATATATATATATATATAAAGAGAAACATAAGTAACGAGTGTTACTAGTCCAAAACATAACTAATACCAAATTGGCTATGAAAGCAAACTCTCACATAGAAGAAAATATCATGAAGTCCCTGAAAAACATCTACTAAACTGAAATTATCTTTAACTAAGCTGATCTATTACTACTGATGCCTCGGCATTTTCTCATTTCTCTTTCTGGTCCCGTAGGATTATTGTCATATTCTTAGTTATTTTTCTTATTTCCATACACATTCGCATAGCACAGCTATCAGTAATCCCAGCTTGGACTAACACACGCCACTCGCATAGCATGTCGTTAGTATTCCCCAGCTTAGACAAGCACATGTTTGCAGTCATGGTTGTCGGTAGTTCTGGTCTTCGACTGGCACATGCCGCTGGCGTACATGGTCGTCGTTAGTTCTGTCTTCGACTTGCACGTGCCTGCTCACGTAGTATGGTTATCGAAAACATGAAAACTACATATATGTATAGGTCTTGGTGGAGATTTATATAATATGCCCGAAGGCATCGTGAGTTGAATCTGAGTTTCGAAAACAAATTCAAGGGATTTCATCTTCGAGGGTTATTAATCCGGAAAACTATTCGGCTAAATGACCCAAGTTAAGTGGGATCCGATAAAATGTCACTTAACCCGTCCTGCATGCATTAAAACAAACCTACAATAGAACAGAGTATAAAACAGAGACAAATCCTAAACGGACCTGGCAAAAGCTCCAAGCGTGGTTGCACGCCTAGGCGGCAAGCTCGTACTCCATACCTACACATCAAAACTAAATACTAACGATCATTCATGATGTGTTTACACATCTTATAGCATACACACATCAATCAACACACATCAATAATAATCAATATAAGTTTTCCTAACCTAGGTTGCATTAAATTACAATACCTATTTAACCTCATTAATCACTTAGTGTTTATTTTAGTGTTACACCATCACATACATCCATATTTTTATTAGTATAAAATACATAATACATCAATCATTCAATCTTACTATCCTAGCATGTTGTGCTAATAATCACTAATTCTAAATAATTAAATTAAAATAAATTATACCTCACGCGTCGTCGACAATCGACGACGGCTAGGGTTTTGTCACGCGTGTCGGAGCTCGAATTCGGCGCTCTACAGTGTCCGACGTTCAATCAGGTTCAAATAGACAAACTCGGCGGAAGACCAGGCAATTCCGATTTTTCATCAAGTTCGGCAGTTTTCCATCGAGTCCCTATGGTTTTCCGGCAGCTCCCACGATTTTTCAGCGACTGTTACGGTAGGGCAATCGGGGGTAAGGGTCGGCATCGTCTCAACGAGCCTGACCCAATGGTGGTGACAATGCAGCCGATCGCGACGACTATGGCTCTCTGCAGCGGCACTGAATCTGGCTGGCGCGGTGGGTAGCTCCAATCGAGCCCACGGACGACTTCAGCATCAACACTGGGTAGAGGGGAAACGTAGATAAGGCCGAGAGGGTGGTCGTCCGTGTCACGACGGCAGCAATGCGGCCCAAACTGCGGCGAATCGGCTCCGAGAATGATGGCGACGTCGTGGGGTGAATCCAGCGTCGCGGCGGCTGATCGCGGCTGGGGTTGGTCGGGGCAGCACTGCAGCGGCACAGCTGAGGTGGGCAGCGTCGATCGGCGGCGGAGTGGCGCTCGGCGGCGACGACGACCAAGGGCGGCGGATAGGGTTTGGTAAGGGTGGAGAGAAGTGTCGGGGGTTTAGGGGAGGGAGATGAAGTATAGGGGGTGGCAAACTTGTAAATTAAACTTCATTCGACACCGACTCGAGTCAAGAATAATTCTAACTCGTAATAAATCCTAAAAAAATAAAAAAGGGAAAATCCTGTAAAATAAAATAAACACTACAACATCCAGATGACATGCTTTATAGCTAATAACCCACCCTGACTACCCAATAACGTGTCCTAATGCGTTAATTTGCCTAAAAGTATTTTTACGATCAAATCTATAAAAAGAAAAATTACTCCATACTTTTAGATATTCTGATGGCTCATCTCACATCATCTCTACGACGTTATCATCATATATTTAGGTATATGTGACTCTTATCGCTCGTAACTTATGTTGGTTTCGACTCAACGCACGGTCTATGAACTGACTCGACTCGAAGTGACGGTTGAACCGATTGGTTCGCTGTAATAAAACCCTTACTCAAGTTACGGGTTTTACACTTGAGACCTACGCAATTCGGGGGATATTGACAATTAATATCAGTAAATTGATTTAAATATGAGCCTTTAAATTTGAAAATGGTATATTAATTTGTAAAAATATAATTTAATTAAGTGTTAGTGTAGTACCGTTGAAATCAATTGTTTATAATTTCATAAATTATCACATATTTAAGCATGAGGTTGCTTACTGCAATCAAATACAAAATGTTAAAAAAAAAAACAGATTTCACTTCTTGAAGTAACCTCCCATTACTTACTTTCACAACAAAATAAACTTTTAATGTTGAAATGTGAAACACAGAATCAAAATTAACATAAATTTGAGTCCAATCTGCATATTACTTTTAGATTAATCATATCAAATAAAATTCATAGTCACAATTCAGTTTATACTTGGTTCTCAATCAATATTGATCGAAAATACAATCACGGACACATTGAGAAATGTCATAAATTTAAAACCATACTCATTAAAGGACTTAATAAAAGCCTAACAATACATAGAGTTTCACCTACAAATAATATATTCAAAATATAAAATGTCCAAAAAATTTAACGTCAAGATTATGAATGTATAATAAATAATGCAACATATCTAAATACTAAAAGAAAAGAGAGAATAAGGAAAAAACATGAAGCCCGTTTCTAATAAGCGTAACTTGAGACCAAAGTAGATAGACATAACTTGACATCATATTTAATCAGCAATGAAGCAAGACATGCATTTACATTATTGATAAAATTCCTAAAACAACAAAATTTCCTGGAAAATACTCAACAACTAAACTATCTTATACTTTTATGATTGAGTGTGGGTGGATTCAAACCACCGTAGAAAATTTTCATCATTGCAATTTCACCAGTTAAGCTACAGACTTGTTACTATAATAATATTTCTATAGTAGCATACAGTCTTTAGCAGGCTTGTAAATATATAGCAAAATTATTATTAAATAAATTAAAAAATGACAACCTAACTTAGAATCAATAACATCTACAAACCAAACATTAATAAAATTAGGGGTGGTGGGGGGTAAAAATGACTCCATGAGTTTTGGGTGGCAATCTGAATGAGTTATGGATTAATTAAAATTGGCCTGCATTATGTTCCTTCCAAATTATTTCATTACAAGATATTAAGCAAATCAATTACATCTTGAAAGGCAAAAATAAGAAAAAAACAGGTTCAATAAAGTTCAAAGACAAATGCTCAAGCTGTTATGATAGCAAAAAAAAAGGCTTCAAGTAGATGTTCAAAGATGTTACAGTAAATATATGATAGACTCAAAACACTCTTCTACCAATAGCTTCTGCTATAACTTGTGTCTTTACACACTTGTGTGGAAGATGAATGGGTGTTATGAAGACTCCATTAGTGGCATCAATAGATTATATATTCGCTCTGTAATGCTCCAAAAATTAACCTCTAGATTTATTGACACAAAAAAAAAGGACATTTCTAAGGAAGAATGATGAACTATTAACCATCATCAACTAAAATATGAAATATGACACAAAAGAAGATATTTTATAATGAAAAATTAATGATAAGATTGACATTCTTTCCAAGAATAGAATCAGGATTGAATAGTGTTGGGTCATTGGTTCAACCAAAACAACAAATTAGAACCCACCCATTAAAATCCACCTATGGCACTCCCCGTCTGATCACCTTTGAGAAACACCCGGTGGTTTCGTACAGCACATTGCCCTTTCCATCTCCTGTGAGTATAATAGATTTTTCGGGTTCAAAATATCATTAATTATCGGAAATTATGAGCTTACTGGTGGTATGCCTATAGAATATTCATATTGCTGAATGTAAGGGAGAGAGGTGGAAATGGAAGAAATTATGGATACCACGAGATGTTGAAGGTGGAACCCAAACTCGACATTTCTAATTATGTTCATTAGTTGATCATGGAAGCTTCATATTCCGCAACTGTTTGGCTCGAAACCTAGGCAGCAAGAAAATATTTATAAAGCATTATTTTACCCTCAAAGACTAAATTCAAACGATAAATCAAACTTTACGTCAAACACTAATATACAAGCACATTTAAGGTACCAAGGTAGAAGTTGTGGTTAGGGTCCGGTTAAAAGCATTTATCATTATTCTTTACCAATTTCTTTATTATTAACTGTTATAGCACTATTTACCATTTTTTCGATCGTCTACCGTTATTAAACTTTGAACCCTTTAATCGATGGAAAACAATTAATAATCAGTAAATTTTAACTTAAACTATAAACGTCTTTGGTTATACAAAATTCTAATCAAAATTATAAATTTAGTGTCATGTAGATAATATATTTATGTTAGACTATCTTTTAAAATGATATAATATAATAATATAAATTTTAATTAAATATATTAATAATATTAATTTTTATTCATATTAATCAATATAATTATATTTTTTATTTTTAAAAATAAAGAAAATGGTAAATCAGTAAAACAGAAATAACAAAGGTTTTATCGTTTTAAAATAAAAAAGATAAAGTTAAATTTACCAGTTTTTTATACGAGCCAAAAAAATATTTTATCATTTTATTTCAATTTAAAACTAATTGAGACAGTAATGATATGAAACTACTTACGATTGACCACAACAAAGTGTTATGGTGTAAAGGCCATTCAAAAGAATGGTTAACCCAACCAATGTGGCAACACCAAGCCAGCGGCAGTAAGACCTCATGTAGATTCCGCAAGACTGTGAAACTTCAAATTCCCAGCGCTTCCGTCGAACCATCGAGAAGCTATAGCAAAAGGTTTCGGCGAAACAACTGTCGTAAAACTTGGCTGTAAATTTGATTCAAACATAACAAATGTCCTTACTCTTGAATTTTTTTTTTTTTTTTTGGAAAAGTACCGACTGATCAGGGATAAAAAATTGCAATCAACAACCCAGTTGCTGCTACCAAAGATAATACAGTGGGAAAGTTTTTTGGAAGAAAATAATCTATGAGATGAGATGAGAAACTCAAGAAATGTACATGAGAAATCCTTGGTGCAAATTAAAATTAATATGTAGTAATTAAAGCTGCTGTGGATGATTTAATTCAGACATACTGCCATTTAACTCACACAAAACTTTGATTGTCAATTTTAAAAACACGGTTTGAAAAGAGGAACCAAATGGGCATACCATGCATAGATATAATTCTCCGCTTAGCATCATATTCCTTCGACACACGGCCATCACCCACCGACCTCCCCTGCTTTGTGGTATGTTTGCATGCAATCCACCGAAACAAACTCATCAACTTTTAAAATTTTAAAATACCAAACCCCCCGGGAAAAAATACCAAAATAAAAACACCCACCTTTACAGAACAGGCAACATCGGTGACGGCATTTTCTTCTACATTTAAAACTATACAGCTCATTTAATTTATTTGAAATTTAAAAGTAGAACAATTAAAAAAATGAGCAGGCATGGAAATAAATGAGAAGTAAAACACATGCTTCCAACGGTTAAGCCAGTGGGGAGCCAGTACAGAGAAACATGATAATATCCTGAAGAGAAGAAAACTGAAAACTCCATGAACATCATTAAACAAACTAATACAGCAAACACCAATTAAAATCGTCCCAATATAAGTGTACTTTCTCTTCAAACAATAATTCCCAAGTATAACATCAAGTTTCCTCATTGTTCAACCATGCTCACTATGCGATGGGTAAATCTTTTCAGGGATAGATATTGGTGCTGTTCTATAGGTAAGATCAATCATGTTGGTAAAACACCAGATCCCGTGCAACATTATATACACATAAATTCACATACCCTCCACCACCTCCCGAAAATAATAATAATTAAAAAAAAAACAATAAGGAGAAAGCAGCAGGAAGCGATGAAAGAAGAGAAGGAAAAATAAATATTCAAACTAAGAGCTTGTAAATAAGTTCAACCATAATACCGATACCCCTTAGGGCACACTAATAATCCCGGAGTCCTTGCATGCCAAAGGTAGTCGTACTATTCCCCACCACTCTTCCAGTGTTCATCGGAGGCGTCTCCACACCCAAATCAGTCCAGTTTCGATCGGAGCAATCGGGCAGGGACGCCGACGCCGTCCTCCTGCTGGCGGAAGCTGGCGGTCTTGGACACGGTGACGACCCGCAGCGGCTCCCGTTTTCTCACCCCAAAACAATTTTCCTTGCATTCAAAAGCCATGTTTTGTACGTTGAGATTAAGGGGATGCTTACTGACTACCCCGTACATAAATTTGGAAAGAAGACAAAGTCGTTGCCACAGTAACAATTACAAAATATGAAATTACAAATTTAAACCCATAATTACTACTTAATAATCTCCACCATGACGATGGCGACATTGGCAATCACAAAAGAAGACCTGCTCAAGCAGAAAAAGGGAAAAGAAAATAGGAGCATTTGGGGCCGGGAGGGGAGAGAGACGAGGGAGGGATAAACGACGCGACCAGGGAAAAACAATCACCTAAAACGTAGCGTTCCACGTAAAAAAACGGTGACAATAAAAGACGTGATTCTTTAAAAGTCATATTTAATATATTATAATAGATTTTTTATAGCTAATGGTGAGAAGAGAATGTCTACTTTGATTGAATAATGAAAATACAAAATTCATATGAAATGTAAATAAAATTTATTAAAATTTTGAAAAATTTTCATCATATATTTAGACAGTGAAAAAAGAAAATAAAAATAAAATATTTCTTCTTATGTGCATGACATGTGTATGTCTATCAAAATTTTTCTCAAATTTTTTTATTTTTTTATAAGAATCTATTTAGCTGTATTAAAATTGCATAAAAAATGTAAAATTTAGAGGATATAAATTTTCTTTTTGTTTCAATTCCTGAAATTTAATCCAAAGAAATTTAAATTTCAGTCCGAGTATATAGAAAATTTTATACAACAACCTTTTTTTATGAAAAATGAAAAAAATGGAGAAAATTTTGAGAGACACATGCACATATACAAGATAATTTTTTTATTTTCCTATAATCAAAACATTTAAGAAAATTTTTTAAATTTTTTATATTATATATTTCCATTGTATTTCTTTTTCATATGATTTTTTTTCATTTATATTATTTTCATGTCAAACAAACGGACCTTAAAAAAATTGTTTTATAAAATTTTTATATATACTTACTTTAATTAGAATTAAACTTTTTTAACTAAATTTTAAAACAACCAAATACAAGAAAATTTGTGATTTCTAAATTTTACATTTTTTCATGTAATTTTAGGATAACTAAATAAACCCTAAGGTATTATACACATTGTACACAAAAAAACTAAGCCATCAAATTAAAATAATTGAAATATTTGAGAGTTATTATGATTAATAATTATTTAACAATTATTTTAGGCCTTTATAAAAACTCTCTTAGTGAGAACTTCCTACATGTCCGACCACCTTTGGATGTAAGTTTAAAGGTCGGACCATTTAATCTTATATGCATTTTTTTAATTTAAAAGTTTCTCAAAACTCCATTTGTTACCAAAAAGTTCAACCTTCAACAGACATTTTATTAAATATTTAATAATAAAAAAATTAATTTAAAATAAAATATTTTATTTATAATTTTAAATGCTTACGAAACAAACACGCTAGTAGGAGTTGGTTATACAGGTGGGATTCAAATATTTTATTAGTTTATACAAGTGGGACTCACTCTACATTAATACGAGGTATTTGATGATATGGACAATTTAAATTAAATCATCATAAAACAAAAATTGTTCTACTTATGTTGGTGGCCTATCTATAGTCGAAGCCCAAGTAAGCTTAGAGGAGGGACCTAGCCACCCTCAGACCATATCCTGACCCCAACTATCGGATTTGGGAGATGGCTAAATCTCGCAAGGGGATGACTTGTAACACCCCAAATCTGGTTTACCATCATGAACCAAACCGGCATGTTACAAGCCCCGGTTAGGTCGGCTAACCCGAACCTAACTCGTGCGGATCTAATCTCGGCGTCTCAAGATGAAGATACGATTTGCCATGTATATGTGAAATGCATAAAATCCTAACGGGATACTACATGGATGACATAACACTCAATTTATACGAATCAATAATTTCAATAAAATTAACAAAAATTCCAAATTAATACGGACAGAGTCTCCCCTAAAAATATAATTAGGGGCTACCCTGTCAACATAGCATACGTACATGCATATAAACATATATCAAAACTACATTCACATAGTCTAGATTGCTATAGCTCACTCTGAAACTTGGGTCTCAGCCCACCTGTGTCATCTATTCACATTTCCTGTCATGTCTCAACATTTCATTTCTTAACACTTAATCACATCATCATGCTCTTCATTTCTTCTCATCAGTTTATATATAATAAAAGCATAAATAGAAATATTAAACAATCATTCACCAAATATATGTGTGTGCAAAAGACCTCATTGCTCCTCTGTCTAGCTAGCACATCCATCTCGTACTCGTCACCTACATATAGTACAAAAACGTCAATAACGAACGTTACTGGTCCAGAATATAACTAATAACAAACTGGCTATGAGAGCAAACTCCCATATGAAAGAAAATCCATATACTCCTCCTAAACTCTCTGAAGGGCATCTACTGAGGAGCCACTGGGCTGCAGACCCGGTAACATCCCGAACTATCTGAACTGTTGTTGCTGTTGCCGCTCACGACATTTTCTTCATTTTCTGGTCTCAAATCCTATGCCCTCTCCTTACCTCCATATTTCTCCTGGCCTTGAGCACGAAGGCCGAGTACTCTCAGGCAGTCGCCATCAGTACCCTTTGAACCACAAGTCATGATATGCGCTGTACTAAATAGTACCCGTAAACCTCCATATTCTCCGGGTGTGAGGAACTCAAACGCGGAGTTGTCAGGATCCCTCTGGAATTGAACAGTTTGCTAGCACTAATCCAAAGCCCGCTTTGACTGTCACGACATCCTCTGCATGGTACGTGCAGTCGATTTCTTCGTCTCTGATCTCACTGAAAACTCGATAAAAATATATATAGGCCTGGGAAGGGATTTATAA